>CM027085.1:1495401-1691959 GCA_015343265.1 Pao palembangensis
CTCTCTCTCTCTCTCTCAACATTTTCATGGTTAAGGTTTGGTGAGAGCTTTTAATTCTGCTCATTTCATGTTTTGTTTTGTTTTTTTTTTTAACTAAAAATTATGCAAAATACCAACATAAGTGAGTGAATGTTGAGAAACTTGAGTGCAATGACGGGGACTAAGACTGGAGACTCTGTGTGTGTGTGTGTATGTGTGTGAGAGAGAGAGAGAGAGAGAGAAGGATTAACCACAGAAACTGTGTGTGTCAAAGATGAAGTGACAGTGTAGATGTGAGCCGAAGGAATCATCTTCATGTACGGTGAGAAATTTTAGCATTTATTCTTTTTTTCTGATTTTTTTATTTAAAAAAAAAAAATTTGTGTTGTAGATCAGTCAATATTTAAAAAAAAATAGCATTTATATTAATGAAACCATTATTGATGGAATAAAACAGAGAAATGGACAAAAAAGAGCGCTAATAACCGAGTTAAGATAAATGAAGACAGCCATAGAAATACAGTCAGCAGTTTTGCTCATTGGCTCAGATTTTCTGTTTTTCAGCTGAACCTCGCCAAATAAACAGGAAAAACATAAATACATTATATAACAACAAGCCAGCACAGGATTAATGTGTTACATGCACTGTGTGTGTGTGTGTGTGTGTGTGTGTGTGTGTGCGCGTGCAATGCTGGTTTTTATGTGTCCTTTAATCTGATGAGATAAAAAATGGATCTAAAAAAATAATTTGACATTGTTCTTTTCAAAGTTGCCCTTTGATATAGGATAATATTTTACTGTCAGTCAGTTTTCTGTATTTCTGACCGTCTTCTTTGCTGTCCGTCTTGATGAACGAGCTTTTGTGGCACAAACATGATGTGATCTTATTCTGTTTTCTTTCAGTGATTAATTTCAGATGCGTCTGCTTCCAGCTTTGCTCAGTTTGGGTTGCGGCGCTGCTGCTGAAAACAAAAACACCCTTTTTAAACTTTTAGATCTAAATCAGCTCCAACAATTCCCATCGATGTTGATCTAAAACTGTCCTCAAATATTAAAATATTTGAGTGTGTGTGTGTGTGTGTGTGTGTGTGTGTGTAGGACTGTGTGGCTGCTGCTGGGCGTTACGGCCTCGCTACAAGCGACTGGTTGACAACATTTTTCCTGAAGACCCTGAAGTGAGTGATGCCAATTTTAGTGCAGAAATATATATATATATAAATAAAATATATATATATATGAACTGTGTGTGTGTGTGTGTGTGTTCAGGAGGGTCTAGTCAAAGCCAACATGGAGAAGCTGACGTTCTTTGCCTTGTCCGCTCCGGAGAAGCTGGATCGTATCGCTGCGTACTTGTCTGAACGTCTGACCAGAGAGCTGAACCGTCACCGTTACGGGTCGGTACACAATCACAGCAACACACACACACACACGTGAGTGCCGAACCTCACACTCCCGCTCCTCAGGTATGTGTGCATCGCGATGGAGGCGATGGAACAGCTGCTGCTGGCCTGTCACTGCCAGAGCATCAACCTGCTGGTGGAGAGCTTCCTCAGCACGCTGCGTCTGCTGCTGGAGGCTGACAAACCTCACCTGCACATCCTCGCCACCAACTCGGTAAGCAGCATCTGGACTGGGGCGATTTCCAGCCTGACCCAGGGTCGTGGCCCCGCCCTGGCCTGGTGTGTCACTGAGGGACTCCTGGTCTAGGCATATTCACTGAAACGAGGCGCCCCACAGGGCTCAATACTTGAACACATTTTGTTTTTTAATGCTAAGAAAGTCCAACCAAACCCCAGCTACAGCTGGGCCATGAAGGACTGGGAGGCGGCGGTGCTGGGTCTCCTGTTGCACAAAGAACATTGTGGTTGCTGTGTTACAAACCCACCTCGGTCATGTTAGCTAACTTTTCCAGCAACCAGCTAACCTTGACTGTAAGATGAGGGGCAAACACGTGAGGGATTTTCTTCTCTCCAGTTTGAGAGACGATCGAATAACTCTTGATCATTGCGCCGATTTCACACGATGATGTCGTCTTCTACAGTTTGTCAAGTTTGCCAACATTGAAGAGGACACGCCCTCGTACCACCGCAGCTATGACTTCTTTGTGTCTCGCTTCAGTGAGATGTGTCACTCTGAACACGAAGACCTCTGCATCCAAAACAAGTCAGTCACTGATTGGTTTTCATCACTGGTTGGCTATTTTTCAGACCAAACACGTGGATTCTGTGTGTTTTCTCAACTTTTCAAACATTTCTGAAAAGCAAACGATGATGGAGTTGTGTGTGCGTGTGTGTGTGTGTGTGTGTGTGTGTGTAGAATTCGTGTGTCAGGTATCCGTGGTCTGCAGGGTGTGGTCAGAAAGACGGTGGACGACGAGCTGCAGGTAAACATTTGGGAGCCGCAACACATGGAGAAAATAGTTCCTGCTCTGCTGGTCAACCTTCAGCAGCACATCGACACAAACAGGTACACACACACACACGCACATACACACACAATGTCGACCATGGGCTACTTCTATCAAGTTGGCAACACATTTATTACAAACAGAAGAGCATCCGGACTTTGGTTTAATGGGCTTGCATTGTGTGTATGTGTGTGTGTGTGTGTATGTGTGTGTGTGTGTGTGTGTGTGTGTGTGTGTGTGTGTGTGTGTGTCTATGCAGCGACTCTCCTGCAGAGCAGACTGAGGTGTGTTTTAGGGAGCTGTTGGGCCGAGCTGCTTACGGACACATTAACAACGCCATCAGACCTGTGCTGATGTAAGACACACACTTCCTGTTCAGCATTTAATTAACTCCTGTAAGCAGAATTTAATGAAGATGCTTTCAGCTCTGTTTTCGTGGCGAGTCCGTCGCCCTTTACAGTATTTATAAAATAACATTCCACGAGCTACGTCCCCAGAGAGACTCCTAAATTTGGGCTCATCACATGACAGGAAGTGGTCCATTCCACCGATTCTGTGTGTGTGTGTGTTTCAGGCACCTGGACACTCACAGTCTTTGGGAAGGACGGAGTTTTGCTGTTCAGTGTTTCCAGATCATCATGTTCTCCATCCAGGTGAGCAAACTTTAATCAACCAAACCAACCTTAGCTTTTAATGTTGCTTAATTCCTTTTTTTTCATGGTTTTCTGGTCCGGTGTGGATTTTCCATCTGTTGGACTTGAGTCTGTGGTTGGTTACTGTGTCTGTCCGGAGCTGATTTAAGCTCACTGGAATCAGGGCTGAAGTAAACATCAGCGTGAACCAGTCTAACCTCTCGCCAGTCGCAGCATTCACACCTGGTTATCCAGCAGTTGTTGGGTCACCTGGACGCCAACAGCAGGAGCCCGGCCTCAGTCAGAGCTGGAATCGTGGAGGTCCTGTCCGAGGCCGCCGTTATAGAAGCTTCTGGATCCGTAGGTCCGTCCCCAGAATCTGCGTTAGCGAGTGTTGAACCGCGCCGCTTTTCCTCTAACGAGGCCTAACTGCCGTAGGACCCACAGTCCTGGAGGTGTTCAACACGCTTCTGCGACAGCTCAGGCAGAGTGTGGACTACCAGCTGACTGGTTACTATGACAACGCTGCCAAACACAAAACCACCTCGGACGAAGAGGAAACGCTGCAGGACGCCGTCATCAAAACCATCGGTCAGGCTCTCCATCGGTCAGGCCTTCACGAGCGTTTCAGTCACTTCATCTGACCTCGGTCGTCTCCTCAGGCTCTTTTGCCAACACGCTTCCTGTCTACCAGAGGTCAGAGGTCATGCTGTTCATCATGGGGAAGATCCCAGTTCCTGGCATCTACCCTGCCCTCGGTTCGCCCAACGCAGGGTAACGTTGGCCGTTAAATCCCCGTTTTAAAATCCGAAGTGTGTCGTGTTAAGGTCTTACATCTGCGTGTGTGTGTGTCCTTTCTCAGCTTTGAAGGGAGCCGGATGATCCAGGTGATGCTGCTGAAGTCCCTCCTTCAGGTGAGACTGTCGGACGCTAGCACGCTAAGCTCACCTGAACCGCTAAGCTCTGCGGAGATCCCTGAAAACAGCTTGTGGGGGGATTATTTCATGAACACCCACCCTGAATTTTTGAGGTCAAAGGTCACTGAAACGTCATTTAGGTTTTAATGCCAGATTTTCTTACACAACCCGCGCAGGTGTCTAACAGTCAGTCATCCGGTCAGTGCTTGTGCTGCCTGGCAGGTGTGTGTGTTAGTTTTCTGTCTTCCCCTCGGCCCAGGTGTCAGAACGTTACGAGAGCACCAATCTGTTGACGGCCTTGCCCTCGTCCTTCCTGGAGCCTCTGCTGTCCTTCACTCTGATGGAAGAGCCGGAGATCCGGCTGCTGGTTCTGTCCATCCTCACGTCACTCATCGACCGACACCACAACGCCGCCAGACTCGCCAATGTCAGGTCGGGTGATCAGAGGGTTCCGTTTCCTGTCTGCGGTCTGTTTTGCCAAAGTGATGATGCGCCATCTAGTGGCGAAATGCGGTCACTGCAAGGATCTGAGTTTTTTGTGTGTGTGTGTGTGTGTGTGTGTGTGTTCACAGTGTGATGTTTGATGTCTCTGCCCTGGAGCTGAAGGATGACACGTGCTGTCGTCAGGACAACTTGTTCATCAGGAAGGTGAGGACTTTTGATTCAGCACCACTCGAACGCTTCTGACTCATTTCTGCGCGCAGCACGCTCAGCGCCTCTACAGGCACGTCTACCTGACATGTAAGGAGGAAAGCAGCGGGCGGGGTCATTACCAGGCTCTCGTCACCCTGCTGGCTGTCCTCGGCGTGGAATTGGCCAATGACGACGTGTTGGTGGACCTGATCCGACTGGTCCTGGCCCTGCAGGTGCATGGAGCTGCCAATAAATGCGATATTAATGCTCTGATGGTTACTTTGGAAGTGTAATTACCCTGGGATTTCTGTGATTGGCTGAGCAGGAGCTGGCCTTGTCCAATCAGGAAGGTCTGTCGACCTTTAACCGCTGTGGGCTTCACGCCGTCTGCGCCACCGTCCTCTACCTGCTGTCCCAAATGGGTCCTCCTCCAGAGCTCCAGCAGGACATCACACAGGTGAGGAGACTGCGTGTGCGTGTGTGTGTGTGTGTGAGAGAGAGAAGTGATGGCGTGTTTTTTGTGTCTTCAGGTCATAGAGATTCGTCAGAAGAATGCTCCACACCTCCTTCCCGACCGTGTGTTTAGTGAAGAGCCCAGGTACCGTGAAAATGTCAGCAGCTAATGCTAATGTTCATGCTAGTGGCGAAAACATGACGTTAGTAAATGTGACTCAATCAGGCGCAAGGACCAAGATGCTTTTCATGTTCTTTTGACTTCATTTGTGCTTCACACGCTTGACTGTGGTGAGGTCGCTGATTGGTTGGGTTTGTTTACCTTTTTACCGGGCCCTGATTGGCAGGAAAATCCGTTGAAACTCTTTGACAAGGAAAAGAACTGAGACAGATTCTTCTTTGTTAGACTTCCAGAAGGTGAGCTGATGACAGACGAAGCGTTTCTCTTCCGTCAGTCAAAGATCTGCGAGGCTCTGACAGGAAGCAGCTTCAGCGTGCACGTGGAGCGTTTCAACACGCCTTACACACCTCAGCTGACCGGTACGATGACGCCGCTGCTGACCATAATCTATACTTTTTCACTAGTCGTTTCTTCAGATTGGTTCAGAATATGTGATAAACTCACAAAGCTTTCCTCTTGTGTGTGTGTGTGTGTGTGTGTGTGTGTGTGTGTGTGTGTGTGTGTGTGTGTGTGTGTGTTAGATGAGGATCGTCTGTCTAAGAGGAAGAGTATTGGAGATGTGATTTCTCTGCAGATAGACATGGACCCTGATCAATGTCCTGACACTCAGCAGGTACCGTCTGTCTGCCTGCCTGCCTGACCATCCGTCTGTCTGGCTGCCTGACCATCCGTCTATCCGTCCGCCTGCCTACCTGTCTGTCTGCCTGCCTGCCTGACCATCCGTCTATCCGTCCCCCTGCCTGCCTGCCTGCCTGCCTACCTGTCTGTCTGTCTGTCTGCCTGCCTGACCATCCGTCTGTCTGTCTGTCTGACCGTCTGCCTGCCTGCCTACCTGTCTGTCTGCCTGCCTGCCTGACCATCCGTCTGTCTGTCTGTCCGCCTGTCTGTCTCTGACGCCGTCTCTGTCTCTCCTGCAGCGTCCTCAGACGGAGCAGATCACCTTCCAGACCCTGAAGGACACCATTGGTCAGTGCTTCCAGCTCCATCAGTCTGTCCCCCTTCAGTCTGTCCCCCTTCAGTCTGTCCCCCTTCAGTCTGTCCCCCTTCAGTCTGTCCCCCTTCAGTCTGTCCCCCTTTTTTTGGGATGAAGCGTCAGCTGCTTTGAATGTCTGTCGTGCAGAGGACAGAGGGAGTCTGGAGGAGGAGGAGAGGAGGAGGAGGAGGCTGCAGCTGGTGGAGAGGTTCCAGACGGCTCCCTTTGAGGAAATCGCCGCTCACTGTGGCGCCAGAGTGGGTGACCTTTGACCCCAGGGGAGGGGCGGTGCTGACCTGCCGATGAAAACGTCGCTCCTAAATCACACCTGTGTCTCTGCAGACGTCTCTGCTTCAGTCTGAACTGGATCGAGTGTTTGCCTCCATCGTGCGTCCTCCTCCGTCTCCAGCGGGACAGGCGTCCCATCGCTCTACGCCGCTCTACGAGATGAAGTTCCCCGACCTGTGCGTCTACTAGCCGTCCGTCCTGCCGTTAGTGCACCAGGAGTTTGAGACGTGAGCGTCTCAGTGTTGCACACACGGTTAAATCCTCCACACAATCCCTTTTCTCCTGTCCACAAGCTTCTATTCAGCCTTTTTCTACCTTCAAAATCTGTAGAACCTTTTAAGGTTCAAGGAGAAAGTGCAGCAGCTCGATGCTCCTTGACGGCTGTATCCGTGCAGATTGAGTAAAAACAGCTGTTTGATGTGGTGTTATTGCTGTTAATGTCACACGTTGCACCGTTTCAGCGCCCAGCTCAGGAGAAAAAGACAGAAGAGCCTTTGATTTGCTTGCAAATCACTTTTGATTTTATAGAATTTACAGTTATTTACATAAATTAATATCAAAACATTTGTCATTGTTAAGCAGGATTAAGGTAAGTGCTTTTTTTGTGGTCATTTATTTGTTTTGTAATAACGGTGACTGAGCGAGGGACGCGTCTCGTCCTCGTCCTCGTCCTCCTCTCACTGCTGCTGCTGTCCGTCCTTGTTGATGACGGTTTTGAAGAGCGTGAGCAGCGGCCTCTGGCTGCCTTCGTCCCAGCTCTTCATGAAGCCGCCGTAGCGTTTGCTGGCCGGTGGGGCGCTCCAGCGGAAGTGCTTCATCTTGTACGAGCCGTCTTTCTTCTCCTGAGCGCTGGCCCAAAGCTGCTCCTCCCGCCGCCGCTGCTCCTCCTCCTCCCGCGCCGCCTCCATCATCTCCTGCTCCCTCTCCTCTTCCTGTGCAGCCGCCAGCTGCTGGCCGGGCAGCTGGCGCCTCATCTCTCCGGGGAACGCCTCGGTGGAGTCGTCCTCCACGCTGTTGGAGGTGTACACCTTGACCGGGCGGCGTTTCCGGCCGGCGGGCTTCCCCCAGCGGAAGTGCTCCATGGAGTAGGAGCGTTTGGCCTGGGTCGACTGGGAGGATGGAGGCAGGCTGAAGGACAGGGCCTCTGCTTGAGGCTGGAGTTGGAGGTGGGCCTTCCCAGGGACGACGGGGGTCTCGGCACTGAGGTCAGAGCCGCAGCGGCGGATGCACTCCTGGGGACGAGACGGGGCCAGGAGGCACACAGGTACGATTCACGTCAGCACTCATCACATGATGAGGATGAGGATGATGATGCTTGGGTGACTGTCAACACCTTACCATCGCGCCGGCCTCGGAGTCGAGCGCCTGACAGCTCGGATGATCCCAGCACTGACTGTCGGCTCCTCTGGCCACGCCCACAACCGCCACGCTCACTAACAGCCACACAGGACACATTCTGGCTCTGGCCAATCACAAGACACCAAAACCTCGTCAGACGCCAGCGTGGAAAAGAAAAAACAGGCAGAAATCACAACATAAATGCAGGCTAATTTCATTTCTGCTTGTGATTACATCCAGCATTAATGCATTTATATTGATTAGCTTTTTTCAGTATTGAATACTTCATATTTTTATCTTAGTATTGATTTCTAATATTTCACAATTAGATTTTCTCAGTTTAATTAAACTAATCTGAGTTATAATATTTTTATCTGTGCAAACATGAAACAGAAGCAGTTCAAAAATATTTGAAAAATGACTTTGATTTGCTCTTTGAATTTTTATACTTAAATTACTCTGAATATAATGGAATTGATGTTAAATTGGTACAAATTAATATTCAAGATATTTCTGTTCTTTCTGAATCTAAAATTCTAAATTATAATAACTAATCTCTCAGTTTTTTCTTTTAACATAAGATTTTTAAAATCAACTTTTATTCCACAAAGCATTTATGAAATAAATTACATAAAGAAGAAAAGTTAAAAAAAAAAAGAATAACAGTCTCACCAAGCGGTTGTGTTTTTTGCGTTGTGCTGGCTGCTGATGGCGAGTTCCCTCGTTTCTCTTCTCTTCTGTCGCTGTGACGTTTAGGCAGACTTTTGTAGTCTGTTGGCTGCGCGCGCACACACACACACACACACACACACACACACACACACACACACACACACCAAAGAGAAAGAGGGAGAGAGAGTCACAGGTGACGATGTCATTCTGAGGTTTCATTCATGCTTGTAAACACACAAAATGGACAATCAATGACATTTCATCCCCTCACACACACACACACTTGTACTTCTATCTTTGCGAGGACTTTTACAGGCATAATGGATGTCCCTTACCCTCACCCCGAGCAGCCCAACTGACCCGCTGACCCTGAGCGGAACCCGGTTCCAACCGAGTCTGAACCCTCAAACGGGCCTTTGAAGTCGTGAAGACCAGCTGAAATGTGCTCGTTTTTAAAACTGTTTTAATGGCATTCTTCCCTTTTTATGGATGAAAACCAAAAACAACTTGACTTTTTTTGGTGACGGTGGAACAAACGTCCACGCCGCCTGGGAAACGTGTTAAATGTCAGCGGGCAGATTAGACGGATTAGCACCGAGCCGACATGGCGTCACCGGAGAGAAGACGGGATCCAGCAGGGCCGCCTCCACCTGCTGCTGCACCTTCCTTTTGTCCACAGCAATGGTGCGACCAATGATCGACCTGCTCCGGATCAATGGATTAATCCACCAGAACCGCCAGCCTTTTCCAGGAAGCTTGTCCAGCTCCATGTGCGGCTAATTATTTAGACATCCGTGTTTTTGTTGTTGTACCAGACGTCTTACTGGTAAATTTCCAGTTAAACCAAGCAGCCTGGTTTCCAGGTGCAGCGGGTCAACCCAGGGTTCCGAAGGGTCATGTTTTATCAGTGTTTTTCTCCGTTACTTTTGCTCTTCTCCTGGCAGTGTAGTCATTTACCGCAGGGGCTGTTGTTATTATTATTATTTTTTTTATCTAATGGACCAATCTGAGCATCTTGTGGAGGCAAGCAGGTAAATATGAGCCCATTAGATTGCTCACACAGCCTTGAACCTCCATTCAGGCCATTATAAAGAAGCACAGGAACACACATACACTCAGATATTGACGAGGAAAAGGCCACTAATGGCCCCGTGATTCCAACGTCAGATGAGATTGACTCAAGGCAAAGAAGAACCAACAGTGGAGGAAGCACTTTATTGCCTCGGTAATTACATCAGTCACTTAGAATATGTAATACAACACATGGTTCATCAGAGAAGACACTTCATGAAATAAATGACATGACCGAGCATACCGGATCTATTAAATCGATTAGAAATGCCTTTAAATACATCCTGTTTAAGGTACCATGAAAAAACACGACATTAAACACAAATATAAGAGAGGAAATATGAATATAAATAACATCAAAACAAATCAGTGCTGCCGTTCATGTTCAGCTGCTCGTATCAGGTAGCCCCGATGTGGACTAGAGCTCATGAAGCGCTAACAGCTCCAGATCCACATGTAGGAGTCTTTAACAAAAGTTCCCGCCACAAAGAACGGCTCTCTGGAGGGTCACAGATATAAATCCAGCCCGTGTGTTCTGTGGTCAAACCCACCTTCTTCCCTCTCGTTAGTGCCATGTGATTGGAAACTGCTGTAAACGGCGAATATCAAAGATGAACTCAGCTGTTCTACTACTCAGTGGGAAAGTGGCTAAAATCTTAACGTTTCCTCCAGATATTGTCTTCTGTGACTGGGACCAGACCCTCCTCTCCTACTGGGAACACAGAGAGACTGAGGAACCAGACCAGAACCAGAACCCGAAGCCTGGATGGAGGGGTTCGGTGAACGTGGTGTTGAAGGTTTTAAGGTGGATCAGCGAGTCGGTGCCGACGATGTAGAACGACAAGAGTCCGGCGGGCCAGTCCACATACACGGCTACTCTGTGGGCGGGGGAAGGGGAGGGGGAGGGGATGGCTGTTGTTGTGCTGTTGTGGCAGACGGAATAACGACCTCCGTAGCAGTTGAGTCTCCAGGAATGGTCGTTCTCTCCAAACTCGCAGTGTCCGTCGTCGCCTTTCCTCCTGATACTTGGGTAACTGACGGAGACGAAGGCCCGCCCTTCACACTCCACCTCCCAGTAACAGCGGCCAGTCAGGCCGTTGCTGCACAGCACCTGTGGCCACCATTCGAATCTGTCTGGGTGATCGGGGTACGATTGTTCCTTCTCCACGAACCTCACCGTCCTGGCGCTGTCGAAGAGCTGCAGCTTTGAGTTCAGCGTGTTGGTGTCGAAGGTCAGTTCGGAGCAATCTGATGGGAAAAAGACAACGTGAAGTATCGTCCCTGGACGCGCGGCAGCGCTGCAGAGGAAGACACTTACATTTCTGTAGACCCGGTCTCAACCACTGGACGCCAGCAGGCACCACCCTAAAACGAGGAGGAGGGAAAAGTTAGAGCCAGAAAACATAGATGTGTTGGGCTGTCATGATTAGGAATTTCCAGAGACGATTAATTGTCAGAAAAATAATCGCGATTGATGATTATATTGTCTATTTTTTCTTTTTATATTTTACTATCAGCATAATGAGCTTTAATAATACACATTCTGTACTGTACTGTACACCTTAATGAATAAGAGCAATTTAATTTTTTATTTCGAACATCCATAAATAGTTGGGCGTATTGCTGTGGATGGTGGGTCTGTAGACGCTGTTTCAGATTTGTTGCGTTAGCGCTTTTGACTGGCACTTTTTTATGGCAAATTTTACAGATGGCTTCCTCCAGGTTACTGGGCTCTCCTTTATCGTTAGGCTAAAAACCAAAATGTACACATAGCGGTGTTGTGGTACGTGGCTTTGGAACCAACGTGGCTTTATCCTAGCCTTAGCATATTATCCTAGCCATAGCAGATTATCCTAGCAATAGTGTATTATCCTAGCCATAGCGTATTATCCTAGCCATAGCAGATTATCCTAGCCATAGCATATTATCCTAGCCATAGCAGATTATCCTAGCAATAGCGTATTATCCTAGCCATAGCAGATTATCCTGGCCATAGCGTATTATCCTAGCCATAGCAGATTATCCTAGCCATAGCGTATTATCCTAGCCATAGCGTATTGTCCTAGCCATAGCGTATTATCCTAGCCATAGCAGATTATCCTAGCCATAGCGTATTATCCTAGCCATAGCAGATTATCCTAGCCATAGCGTATTATCCTAGCCATAGCTCGCGGCCGATCCGATCAAGATGAGAGGTAAACAAGACGTGGCTGCGGCGGTGACGCTGCTGCTGCTGCTGCTGGCGCAACACGATGACGTCAGACTCAGATTCATAGTTATTTTATGCAACTTTGTGGATTAAGATCAATAACTGACAGTAATCGTGAATATGAAAAATAATCGCGATTGACGAATATTGTAATATTCGCGACTGCCCTACAGACGTGCATCATCTATTTCACATTAATTTTTCTGTCCTCCGTGAGCCGAAGGTCAGGTCTCTTCTACCTGAGGCCGTCCTGATTCAGGAGTGGACCAGCCAGCCCAGCAGACAGCAGCTTGGCTCCCGCGTCTCCGAGGTGATTGTAGCTCAGGTCCAGCTTTCGTAGACGGGAGTGTTTGGCGTTCAGAACTGAGGCCAGAGAAGCACAACCTTCATCTGTGAGGAGGCAGCCTGACAACCTGCAGCAGACAAAACACACCGTGTGTGAGAACACGCCGGCGTTTGTGCTTAACGTCCCGTGGATGCCCCACCTGAGACGTTCCAGAGAACAGTGTGGGCTTTCCAATCCAGCGCACAGCAGCTTCAGTCCGCAGTCTCTCAGGTTGTTGTTGCTCAGGTCCAGTTCTTTTAGACCAGAGGAGGAGGAGCCGAGAACCGAGGCCAGAGCTCTGCAGCTCTGCTCTGAGAGGTTACAGTTATCCAGACTGGAAGGAGGACGATAAACAGACACGTCAGTTATTGTTCTCTCACCTTCCCACTGATATTTGCTACTCACAGAGCCTTTTGGGAGGCTTTGATGACTGGCAGCAGCTTCAGAAGAGCCTCTTCAGAGGCAGAAAATCTCTTCAGGTCAAACACTTGCAGGTGTTTCTCAGAAGACAACAAGATGAAGACCAGAGCAGACCACTGGGCCGGAGAAAGGTCACCTGTGGAAAGCTTTCTGGAGCTCATGGACTGTTGGATCTGCTCCACCAGAGAGCGATCGTTCAGCTCATTCAGGCAGTGAAAGAGGTTGATGCTCTGCTCTGCAGATGGAGCCTCTTCGATCTTCTCTTTAATGAAATCAGCCAGGATTTGCTGAATGTGTGTGTCTTTTTTGACCGGTTGTCTTAAGAAGCCGTGGAGGAGGGTCTGGTTTGTGGGCAACGAAAGTCCCAGGAGGAAGCGGAGGAACAGGTCCAGGGTTCCGTGAGGGCTCTGCAAGGCCTCATCCACTGCTCTCTGGTAGAACCCTACAGCAGCACCTACATCGCTTCCTGGTTCAGCCTCCCTGCTTGTCGTCTGATCTTCTGGGAGAAGGTTGTCACCAGAGCCGAAGTACCTCACGTGGACATAAAGAGCAGCCAGAAACTCCTGAACACTCAGGTGGATGAAGCAGAACACCTTCTGGTTGAAGAGCCCTCCCATCTCCTTAAAGATCTGCGTGAAGACTCCCGAGTAGGTGGCGGCCGCTCGGGCGTTGATGCCACACTGGCTCAGGTCTGATTCGTAGAAGATCAGGTTGCCTTTCTGCAGCTGGTGGTAAGCCAGCTTTCCCAGAGCCTCCACCATCTCTACGCTGCCTGGATCCCAGTGTGGATCTGCTGCAGCGCCGCCGTCATACTTGATGCGCTTTAGTTTGGACTGAACCAACAGGAAGTAGACGTACATCTCAGTCAGGGTCCTGGGCAGCTCTTCCTCTCTGTTCCTCAACATGTGCTCCAGAACTGTGGCAGTGATCCAGCAGAAAAGCGGGATGTGGCACATGATGTGGAGGCTTCGCAACGTCCTGACGTGGAAGATGACTCTGCTGGCCTCCTCCTCGTCAGGAAACCTCTTCCTGAAGTACTCTTCCTTCTGTGCATTCGTGAACCCTTGGATTTCAGTCACCATGTGGATACACCCAGGAGGGATCCGATCGGCGGCTCCGGGTCGCGTCGTGATCCAGATGCTTGCGGAGGGCAGCAGGTTCCCGACCATGAGGTTTGTTAGCAGCGCGTCCACCGGGGCAGGCTCCGACACCTCGGTCACGCTCTCGTTGCTGTGGAAGTCCAGCGGAAGCCGACACTCGTCCAGTCCGTCAAAGATGAAAACCAGCCTAAAATCTTCCAACTTGCAGATTCCCGCTCGCTTGGTCGAGGCGAAGAAGCGGTGAAGAAGTTCCACCAAGCTGCACTTGGTCCCTCTCAGCAGGTTCAGCTCTCTGAAGGTGAAGGGGAAGGTGAAGTCCACGTCCTTGTTGGCTTTGTCTTCGGCCCAGTCCAGGGTGAACTTCTGCGTGAGGACGGTTTTCCCGATGCCAGCCACTCCTTTGGTCATCACTCTTCTGATGGGCAGGTTTCTCCCCGGGGAAGCGTTGAAGATGTCTTCGGGCCTGATGGTCTTTCCTGCTCTGCCTGCTCTCCAGGACGCTGCTTCGATCTGTCTGACCTCGTGTTCTTCGTTGACCCCTCCAGCTCTTCCCTCCGTGATAAACAGCTCTGTGTAGATCTCATCCAGACAGGGGGCCTTCCCGACGCCCCCGATTCCCTCAGACAGACGCTGGAATTTCTCTTTCAAGGTGGACTTTAGATCTCGCTGACAAGCTCTGTGAGGACTTCCTGAAGGACCACAAACAAAAACACATCCTTACCAAATAGACAGACGTGTCTCCAGTTGTCTGACATCACAAGTGACTAAAGAACCTGATCCTGACGAGATCTTGGTCCAGTTTCAATGATCAATCTCGTTCATTTGCTCCGAACCTGAAATCCATTCGGCCATCTTGTCCTGATCTGTGCCCCTCAGGGTGTACTTTATGATGACCATCAGCGCTTCCCTGGCCTGCTCCTTTTCCTCGTCGTCTTCTGGAATCTCCGAACTCTGTGGGAAGCCTGAATGCAGACGGTTCTTCATCACCTCAAGCTCACCACCCACAAACGCGTCTATCTTCTCCTTCAACATCTGGAAAAAGAGGTGATGCCAGTGAGTGAGAGCCACATACGGTGTGGTCGGCACTGCAGGCTCGGACCTTGACTATGGAGCCCAGATGTGTCTGATGTTCTCCAGACTGACCAGCAGGAATCTCCAGCCTCTCCACTTTGATTCTGTGAAATAATCCTGAAGATTAATCTTGGTGACAAGAATTTGTGGAAAACATATTTATAAACTGGTCTGACTGGACTTCGGTCCTAATGTGCGCTGTTACTGGTCTCCATAGTAACCATTTAGCTGTAGCGACTCCATCTTTTGAAACCTGACCCCACTGTGTGGCCTGACCACTCCCTGGACCGTAAAAGCTGCCTCCTCACTGATCTCCAGGGTGCCGTCCATTTCTGAAGTCTACCAGACGGTGAACGGATGAGTCGCTCTTCAGGGACACGTTGCTGGGTTCTGGTCCTCCCAGTGGCCCCCTGACACAAACACACACCATGGATCTCCCCCGTGAGGACATCTGAACCCTGTGATCAGTCATTGTGGAGGCATTTCTGAAGGACACACACCTGAGTTCAAGTCCAGGCTCCGGTTCAGGTCCTGCTTCCGATGTGTGTGTGTCGGGCTTCTCATGACTGTAACAGACAAGCAGCGAGTCCAGAGTGTGAGTAACGTGAACCGAGATGTGGGTTTGGGTCATCATCTCACCTTGGAGCTTTTTTGTCGCGCTCATGAAGAAGGGTTTCAGCGAGAAGGACCTCTTCACAATGAGTCATCGTCATAGCTGTTCCTGTTTGTCCGGAACAGACAGAACAGAAACACATTCCCGTAACAGGAAGAGAGGTTGCTTAAGCTGATTTCTCATCTCAGAAGAAATGCAGAAGTGTCTAATTTTTAACCTCCTGGAGGGCCTGGAGAGTACGGAGCCCTGGGACGGTCACGTTGGGAAATCATTTTAGGCCTATTTTTCCGTTCCCTCGCTACAGTTTTGTGTTCCCTTGCAATTCTCTACTTTTGTCCCACATTGGACGACATTTATTATCATATTACGGGGCGGTTTTGACCAATGAGACACCATTATGTTATTGTGTCACTGTAGCTACGACAGTGCGGATCTCTGACCAATGGAAAGCGCTGTCACTGTTGCTAAGACGCTACTTCCAGGGACGTGACGCACAACGTTGCGCAGACAAGCGTGGGGGCAAAAAAGAAAAAGTGGCCGCCGAAGTGTAGAAAAGAACAGGAAAGTAAACACGGATGGCAGGAAAACGTCATAGAAAGACGTTTCCATTAGAGGAATGGCTGAGGCCAGCGAACGCCCCAGCGCACTCTCTAGTGCTTAAAAAACAAACAAACAAAAAACAGTAATAAGTCCCTCGCCACATAAACAGAATAACGACTAAAGACATTACTCATTCATTCATTAATGCGACACAGCGGATCCATTCATATATTTAGTCTGATAAAAGGCAGTCTTCGCGCTCCAGCAGGCATTTTACTTTTTTTTTTTTTTTTTTTTTGAAGTTAATAGTAAAAGTTAACAGATTCAGTTTTCTACGTTACCTCCAGCTGACCGATGACAGCTTGAACTGCGCCACAAAGTCAAAGTGAAAGTTGGGTGAACCGCTGCGGTCATACGAGTCGGTTTTTTTGGTGCGCGATTATTAGCGGAAGTACGGTCACATCTGTTAACGCCGGAGCAGCACATAAGGAGGTTTTTGTTGTTGTTGTTGTTTTTTTCTATTTTATTTTTATTTTTTTATATTTCATATAATTTTGTTTCATTTAGTAACCAGGAGATGAACTGAATTATCAGATGAAACGGCTATGGTTGTACTGGAACTTGGTTGCTACGCAATTTTTTTTTCGTGATAATTGTAACAGGAAGTTACAATAGATCGAGTCTGACGCAGTTATAATAATCACAGTTAATTCGTGCGAAGATTTATTTTAATGAGCATTCTTTCGTGTCTGTTAGAAGCATTTTTTTTTTTATTGTTAACCCGGAGTTTTTAGTTTTCTTTATCCGAATTGACTTCCTGTCTTTATATTTGAAATTTGTGCCTTTATCTTTATCTAGCGCAATAATCACAAAAGAACACAACGGTTGAACTCACAACCTCGAACAGAAGCTCAAACTCGTGTTTTTCCTTTTTTAGCCGCTGTTTTTCCACAACTAAATGTAAGAAATTGTGAATGTATTTCGGTGTTTCAGTTAACGGAGCTGTCAGAAAGATGTTTCAGGTGTTAGAGGGCATTAAACAGGTGACAAGGGAAAGGCTACTGTGACCGGTTGATGTTTTGGGGAGAAAAATATAAAATAGACAATCAAAAGACAAGAAAAGAAATAAAGAAACACTAGGTCATTGTAGCCACTAGAGGGCGACTCGGGCCTGCAGGTCGTTCAAAGATTTCTGGAGGAAAAAGCTTAAATTCGAACCAAAAACAGCAGGAATTGTAGCACAGATTTTAGCTGAAATGTTACATATTTTCCAATTAAACGACTTTTGTCGTCAGCAGTCCTATTTAAGTGTAGTACAAATATAAAAATTTGAACATATGTAATAATTTCGTCTCAAAGGTGCAAATTGCAAATGCAGCCACTAGATGGAGCTATGTCACTGTCGTCATAGCTCTGCAAGTTGTTGGTTCTTACAAAAACAGAAAATTACTGATGAATATGCTGCTTTTCTTGAGGTTCAGTGTCCCCCAGTCTTCAGTGTAGATTTGATTTTCAATTTTTAGAGGAAAAAAACTTCAAAATGCACATAATAAAACAAGCCAGGGAAGAGAAACTGACGGCATGAGGTTCAGCTTGAGATGCTTGATCCATTTTTCTGGATTCAGAACAAATGAGAGTCATCATCACACTGGAAACACAAACACACCACTTCCTGTCTGTGCCAAAGAGCCGCTAATTAGCCTGTGTGTAATTTTCACCACTGACGATTACAGCCAGAGGGGTCGAACCGTGAGTGTGAGTGTGTGTGTGTGTGTTTGTGTGTTTGCACTGGAAGCTAACAAGCCTGCCAAGAGCTTGACCCACTTCCCAAAGGAGGTCCCATAGGACTGTCTGTCTCCATCTCTCTCTCTCTCTCTCTTTCTCTCCCTCTCCCTCTCTAAACACACACACACACAGTTTCTTGATGTGTGTTTGCTTAAACACTTTTTAGTAAATGTGCTCTGATAATTTCCTGATGCCTCCTTAATTGAGGGCCTTAATCTCTGAAGGTCAAACAGGTGAATTTAGAGAGAAACTCCTGATCCAGCGACGCGCTCAGTGTTTCTGTCTTCGTTTAGTTTTGTCTGTCTCGATCCAGGTGGGTTCACACAGCGGAACAAACTCTGTCACCTTTTTTGCTTCTTGCCGTTAATCAAATTATTCAGAAAGTGTCCGGGCCACCGACTTCCCCTCGCTCAGGAAAGAGGCCCTCGAGCGGGAAGATGCCGCCCTGGGTTTGTTGCTCCAGTTGTGGTCCCAGAGGGACACACACACACGTTAATTAGTTCACGGAGCCTTTGTTTTCCCTCCTGTGTGAACCTACACACGTAAGAATCTTTACATTTATGTATCTATGTCACGTTGACACAGGATTGGTCCCTGGAGGGAACCGCATTAAGAGTTCAGTTGGCACACTTAGCATCCAGTTAGCTTCAGCTCGTGCTGCAGGATGTGTTTTAAAATTCAAATGTTTTGCTAGCGTACATGCGCAGCGAAAACGTAAAGGGAAGAGGCAGCGTTTGGCTGCAGGTGCAGCGTCCCGAAGGCCTCCGAGGTCGTTTTCAGGACAGATTAAAAGAATCCGCAAAGATTTGCCGAGCGACTCCTCCGTCACTGGGTTTTCTTTTAGCGCCAGTTTGCTGTAACGCACCAACGTTCATTTAACTGGTAAAACGCTAGCGTCTCCTGCAGTTTGGTTGCATTGTTATTGTACCAGGAACAGATGATGCTAGCAGGTTTAACAGGCAGGTTTATACGCAGACATAAGGTGTGTTTTCCTGCTCATGTGGTGGAAACACACAATCGTTTTGTAACGACTCGGGACAAAAATGCTAACCACAGTCTTTAACATATCCGCGGCGCGCTAACATCGACTCCGGCACAGCTAACCGCCTCTGTCAAAGATCCTCACATGACGACAGGGTGTGTTTTCAAAAGCGTGAATATTTTGATTATACATGCTCGGTGTCTCTCTCAGCGGTCTCCATGGCGATGATCGGCCCCCGAGCTGCTGTTTCACAGTCGTTCTGTCCTGACCCGTGGGCCTGACAGGCTCATTTAAACGCTCCTTCGAGGACTCCACCTCCCTTCCCCTGTCAACCTGAACGCAGCACCGCCCGGCGGACGCCTCCGCCCGGTGAATATTCCGTCCTCATCAGCGCCCTCAAACGCAGCGCCATAAAGCCCAGAGCGGCTGTAAATGTCTGACTGGGCTCCGCTCCCTTTACTGTAAATTCACTCAGAAGCAGAGATGGATGTGACGCGGCGCCACGGTGACACGCCGCGGCCTTGAGTTCAGGGTCGTTTCCTCCCTCTGCATCACGACAGCCGGACAGACAGACCTGAGCTCCTCTCAGCTGATTGGATCTAACCGAAGACGATCCGAAGCCAGGAAAGACCAGAAAAGGTTTAGGTTCTGCTTCTCCGCTGCGGACCAGCGGCTAACGACCGGGTTTTCCTGCTTGGGGCCGTAAACATGTTCCAAGCCCAAAGCCTCCCTGGTCCGCCGCAGCCTGTGATTAGCCTCCAGCTGCCCCGCCGCAGCCTTGACCTTCAGCAGGCTGTAATCGAGGGGACGACAGCTGCCTTTTTACGGCTCCTTCACCTGTTTTCAGCAGGACTCACCTGTGGGACCAGCTCACCCCAGAGCTGCAGGGATGTTTGAGCTGCTCCCATTGGTTCTCCACCAGTCCCAGTCAGACCAGTGCAGCCCGTCTCCTGCTGGAGGGGGAGGAGTCGTCTGAAAGGTTGCAGCAACATTAGCGCGTTTACGTCCCACGGTCGTTGTTTGTCATCGTTAAATAAAGTTTCTTTTTAACGAATCAGTGTTGGAAGCACTTTAACACATCTGGTGTTTCCTGATACGTTAGTTTGACCCTTCAGGGACCAATCGGGTCAAAGGTGTGTGTGATGTCATCAGCCGGAGTGACATGTGGCCCAGATGTGAAGCTGAGAGGAGTTTGTTAAATATCCAGATTTGTCTGATTAATAACTCATCATTTCGTACACTAAAGACTCTTTGGAGTAATTAACGAAGAATTAGCAAATGATCTGGAATTGCTCAAAATTAGAGTTAATAGCATAACATTAATTGCTTTGTTTCATGAAAGCCAGCTGGCTAATTGTTCCTTGTCCCCCCAAACGGTAATTGATCCAGACTGGAGGTGTTTCTCTCTCCGTGTGTGTGTGTGTGTGTGTGTGTGTGTGTGTGTGTGTGTGTGTGTGTGTGTGTGTGTGCATATATGCGCTTCAACCTTCTGTCCTGCTCTCAACAGCGATTAAAGAAATTGTAACCTGATCAAAGAACTCGTTAGCATGTTCTATTCAGATCGTTTTCTGCCTCCACCTGGGGCTGTTCTGACCGGGTTCAGCTGTTCTGATCAGGGTCAGCTGTTCTGATCAGGGTCAGCTGTTCTGACCGGGGTCAGCTGTTCTGATCAGGGTCAGAAGTACGAATCCCTCCTCCTCTCATCAGCGCCGACCTTGACCCTGCCCACCCTCACCCTGCTCTGACCACGCATCCAATCACGCCTGTGACCTTGCTGACTACCGCCATCATGTGGCCCCGCCTCCTTGTCACTCATCACACAGGTGACACACAAACGGCTCCTCGTCTTGCCTGTCCCATCGCCGTTCCAACATCTACATTTGAGGCGTTGCGGCTTTGACCTCTGACCTCCGGATCGGCTGAAATGAAAAGGCGACCGTCCAATCGTCTTCTCTCCGTCAACGCTTCCGAATCTTAGTGGGAACCAGATTTGAAGTCTCGCGCTTGGAGACGGAGACGAGCAGCCGGGTGTCCTGATCCATCGCGCTTTGATTGGCTGCGAGGCGAGGCGGCGGTCTGGAAGGGCCGGAGTCAAAGCGCTGAATAATGAAGACGATTATGTTTCAAGGGTTTTACGTAGAGCCAGAATTCATGTCCTACCTTTATAGTGCTCGTTTTCTGCCTTGTTCACTCCATTAGCGGCGAGCAGGGGGCCCTAGCGCTGAGCCCGCCGCTAATTACGGCGTGAGGGATGATCGGCGAGGGCTCATTACCGCTGATGCGGCCCGAAACATACTGTGTCTCTCCCGGCTAATGATGTTGGATCCGCGGCGAGGAGAGCGGCGCTCGCCGCTTCATCAAACGTCGGAACGTCCCGGGGTTAACGTGGCTGTTGACTTCTCTGCCTGTCGATCTCAGAAACATTTTCTCTGCGAATCAAAACCACGGCGGCCTCGTTAACGCGAAGCACGAGCGGAGAACCGTTCAGAGCTGTGGCCGTCTTTCACACCAGTCAGTCTCACCTCATCGGGGACGACGGCCCCGGAAGACGAACGCGCATAAAAACCGCAGCAAAATGAGCACCAGGCTACAACCAGGGTTAACTTCCTGTGTTTTACACAGTTTAAAGCCCGATAACAACACACAGTAGATAATATAACCAAATTTTGAGCTAAGCTAATTAGCAGATGGCTGACAGACGAAGACAAGCTAATTTTTCATGCTAGACTCTTCTTCTAAGCTAAGTTGAACCACATTTGTCTGTCTTCATCAGTCTCAACCGTCTCCGTCTTCTATCTGTCGGTCTCATTACAGCTTCTTACCTGACCCAGTGGAGCAGAGCTAAGTGATGTTCCAGCGATCTGTCGCAGCTCTTTCTGCAGGACAGCGCTATCCAGAAAACTGGAGAGCTACCTGAGGATGGTCCCGCTAACTTCAAAACCTTGCTTCAAGCTGACGTTAACCAATTTATAGAAATATAGATCATAGATTTTATGGAAGTAGCTTTTGAGAGTCCACACTTCTAGCTTTAACATGCTGGAATTATCTGTTACTCAGCTGGTAAATGTGTAACCCATGTGTTGGACATGTATAATTAGCAAGATATACACATATAATTCATGACTTCTTGGGGATGTAACTGGGTTTAACTGTGCTGAGGTGCAACCGTGCTAATGCTAAGCTGTCATCATAACTGATTTTACGGAGCTTTTAGCTTTCAGCTGACCTACACCTCCTGTGAAGAGCAGGTTGTAGTTTGGTCCCGTAGTTTAGAATGTTAGCATGAATGCTCCTCGCATACGCAGAAAACCCTGAAGCCTCTGAAAGCATCAACATTTTCACGACTCTTTCCCTGATGCGTAACATCTGACTTCAGCCGTGAAACCCGGCCGAGCGGCCCGAAAACGCCAAACAAATTGAATAAGAGTCGGGCACAAAAGCGAGACGTTTCTTGTGAGAAACGCTGATTCTCGGATGGGAACATGCGTCTGAAGACAAGGCGCTCATTCATGCTAAGCTGTTAAAAATGGCGCCCGGGCCGGGCAGCTGCGGAGCCAAGCAGATTCACGCGGTACCTCGGTGTCGCTAATGGAAGCTGACACGGTTAACCCAGAGGAAACCAGCAGAATGAGGCAGCGCTAACCTAATTTTGGCTGCCGTCTCCTTGCATCCTATTTCGGTGATTGTACCAGCGGTAATTAAGGCTGTAATAATTAAATAAGTCTCTTTCAGCCGTGAGGACGAGAGCGCGGAGGTGAACATTGCACTAGATTTAATTAGCCTGTCTGAAGTTCGCCGTCAGGACTTCTCCTCTTCTGCCCGCCTCGCTCGTCACTACGTCTCTTATCCTCTGGGTTTGGAGTAGCAAACCTGCACTTCCCTCTGTGCTTTTATGGGCGGAGGTCAAAGGTCAGCCTGTGTACCCTCTTATGTATTGGTGTAAAGAGGCGGGAAGGCTGTTTTCAGCGCTAACAGCGGTTATTAGCATACCTGCTCTGGGCCGTCTGGGTGGAAAGTGATGGATGTCCCAACTCTGGGACCGAGTTCTCCCACAGACAGATGTGTGATGATGATTGCTGACACTGAAGGAAAGTTCAGGAAGCTTCGAGGAGGAGGAGGAGGAGGTAGAAACACAAGTGCAGACTTGATTCTGGCTCTAGTTTCCCATGTGGAAGAGTCGTGCGTGTTGGCGTCCAACCGTTCCTCTGTCAAGCTGCCTGAGGTGAAATTACTCGCTTATTTTTGCTTTACGTTCAGCTGATCAAAAGCAGCCTGTTTCACGTGGTCGTGATGTAAAACCAGTAAGAGGTGACCATTAAAACCAGACTCCCAGAGCTGCGTTTAGCAGCCGGGCTGCTCATCTCCTCGCCGCTCTCTCACCTCAGGGCTTCATCACTTTAATCTGTCTGATTTTTAAGGTCCAGCTCACAGCAGCAGGCTCCGCCCCCAACCCTGAGAGAGATGGCGAGCTGGTCCCCCCACTCCCACAGCAATTATCACCGCCGCCGTCCCCAGACAGCGGCCCGGCGCGCTCGCCTCTTCAACACCTTTGTTAGGACTCCTGCCGTCCTCTGCAATGCTTTCACTCACCCACGGGGGCGCTGTGGGCCGACGCGTTCGGGATTTTTCCGTCCTGTTGGAGACGTTTCGGATCTACACTCTTCAGAAATGGCCTGTGTCACATGGTCTGTGACGTCAGACCACACCTGAGAGGCGGAGCTTATCGATTCACAGGTACGTTTGTCTGAAAGGAAGGTAAACGCGTGTCGGCACTTTTACGAAACGATAAATTCAGCCGGTGACGGACGACCTGATTCACATAATTAAAATGTATCTAAAATCAATGCAGACGCTTTCATTTGTCTTGATTCAGACATTTCTCATCAGGTATTTGCCGGTATTTCCTTTTTCCTGGTAGGGGCAGCGGATCCACGACCTCGCAGGTGTTTTCTTCCCCGAGTTCAGGAGAATGTGGTTTGAAATGAAATGACTTGTTTGGACGAAGGTTTTCCGCAGCGGAACGATCGATTTGTAACCCTGCTGCTGCCAGGAGATACTTAAGAAACTCAATCCCCATCAGACCTCCTCCCTCATTGGATCGGTGGGGGCCGGGGCCAGGGGCCCCCCGACCGGTCAATCAATCGAGTCCCTTTCAGCTCTGATAATCCAAAATCCAATCGCTGCTCTAAATGTTCATTGATCTGGGCTGTGGGACTAAACCAGGAGCGCTCAGTCGGGTGTTTGCAGCTTCGGCCATTTATTCTTCAGTGTTATTTTTAAAAATCTCAAACCAGCCAGCAGGGGGCACTCTGCTCTCCAATCCTAAAATTCCTCCACATTTTCATGTCACATGTTTTTGTTGTAGCAAAAGCAACCAATCAGACATCTCTAATCAATAACTTTACGCATTTAGACGTTTGGGAAACTAGAGTTTTGATCAAATATTGTAATTTAATTCATTTTAATTTGTTTTCATTTTTAATTGAACCAGAAAATGTGACAAATCTGCTGTTTGGCTTTTCTGGATGTGTCAGAAGTGTTAGAGTGGGTCGGGGTCAGGGCCTGAGGTGGGTTAGCGTGTTAGCCTGTTAGCGTGCACAAGGTGGTATCCGGTGATCAGATCCCGGGAGGATTTGGACTCTCCGGCCCCAGCCGTGCTTTTATTTTGAAAATCTGCTGCGTTCACACTCTGACAGTGTGTTTGCACGCAAACACGGCCTGGCATTTAGAGGCTGATGAAAAGGTTGATACTGCCACGCTGCTCCGCTCTGACTGAATGGTGTCGAGCAGCGTTTGGCGCCTGGGGGCGACCCCCCCGCACCCCCGCCCTCCACCCCGTCCGGGCATCTGTTTGCACGGCGGCTCGGCTCCTCAGCTGCAGCTTCGTAATTGCTTCTCCCATCACATCCTCTCCGCTTTTCATCAGGCGACGGCGACCTCGGCAAACTCCTGGAAACGGCGCCGTTTAGCGTTAGATTTGAATGTGAGTGTCGTGGGCGGGACGGCGGCTGTTTAACACGCCGCCGCGTCTCCGTTTGTTCCCGCAACGGCTCTTCAGCCATTCGGAAGCCGATTATCTCTCCAGGTAAGCTGCTCCTCTGGAGGAAGCTACATCTAGTGGAGCGTTACACCCCCCCCCCACCCACCCCACACACCCCGCCGCCACCTCCGCACCTTCTCTCCACCTCCTCCTCCCCTTTTCCCCAGCTCATAATGGATGATGGAGGCGCTGGGCTTGCATGCAGGAAAGGTTTAATTAAATCATAGTCTAATCATAATCCATGTTGTTAATTAAACTGGATAATTTATAAGTACAAAAGAGGATATTTATTAGCCGCTCTGCAGCGGTGGCAGCGCCGGGACACGTGCATGGCGCGTGCACGGACACCTACACTCAGGCACCCCTCCCCTGCCTTACAACCTTTTACTATTGATGCCCCCAGATGATTGATAATGAGACAGAGACCGCTGTACTATTTGTCTAATGGCTGTGCAATTAAATTCCCTTGTAAATGACCCATGCCTCATTTCATCCTAATCTATGGAATTTTGATTGAATTTGTCAGCCCTAATTGAAAAATACTGCTCTTTAATGTCTGCATTGCAGTTGCAGATCAGGCCGCCTTTAATGAGATCGTGTCCCAGTGACCCTGAGGAGGAGGAGCAGGAGGAGGGTGGAGGGAGGGAGGGTCCGCGCCTGCCCTTGACACAGCCTGTGAGGGAAGCTGGAGTTGGGTCCGAGGTCAGAGGTCAGCGCAGCGCCAGGCACGAGGATGTGCCGCCGGTGGGTTGTGCTAATTGACGAGGAAGCCGTTAAACCGGAGTTTGATGCCGAAGCAAATGTTGTGATTTCGAGCCCCACAAACGACCTCAGACCTCATCTGACCCTAAGCCCTGACCCCTGACCCTGACCCCTGACCCTGACCCGCTCAAACTAGCGCACGCTGACGCCGCTCAGGCTGAACATGAAACATCAGAGCCGCAACAAACAGGAAACAGCAAAAAGATCTTCATCCCTGATGAGGAGGAGCTGACAAAGGTGAAAAAACAAGCTGAGAGTGACACACACACACACACACACACACACACACACACACACAGAACATACATCTTATTATTTACACTGATGCCTTCATAAAAGGCTTAGTGGTCCCAATTTGTGCAACTGGCATCTATACTGGGGGCCGCGAGCACACCCTCTCAGCATGCCCACCGACCAATCAGAGCTCAGAGCGCGTCAAATGGGCGGGGCTTGTGTGGGGAAGGAAGCGCAATTAAACAGAGGGGAGCGCAATTTAAATCCAAAACATCTCCGGACGCGCGTCGAGCTGAAGGAAACACACATACACACACATACACACACACCTTCGGTACACACACACACACACACACGCACACACACACGCCGTGTCAGCAGGTGACTGAAGGGGAGCGTCCGGGGCTGTGATTTTGGTGTTCGAGCGGTGGATCCTCGCAGGACGCGCCGGAGCTCTGAGGCGTCAACGGTTGGTTTTGTTGTTGGAAACAAACAGACGACGGCGGAGAAGAGTTGTTTAGTTTGTCTGTTCGCCTCTTCTTCCCGACTTTCTTCCCACGGCAGCACCGATGGAATGGTTCTGTTTAATCGGATTATCGCTCCTCTGAACTCGCTCAGAGAGGCGGTGCCGGTCGCGGCTCCTCCGGGGGTCTGTCTCCTCTCCACAGCCGCGCACAGCGCATCTTCTTCGGTCTCGTCCGAGCTGCAGCGGTCGTTCATATGAGCGCAGCCTTCAGTTCGTCCTTCATGGTGATGCAGCGGCCACTCGGAAGCACCACCGCCTTCAGCATTGACTCTTTAATCGGGGGGCCCCCGCCGCCCAGCCCGGGACACTTTGTCTATACTGGCTACCCGATGTTTATGCCCTACCGGTCGGTGGTGCTGCAGCCGCCGCCACCGCCGCCCCCAGGCCTGCAGCAGGCTCTCCCTGCCGGGCATCACCCGCACCCGCAGATCCCCAGCCTGCAGGGCGGCTTTTGCTCCAGCCTGGCGCAGGGCCTGACGCAGGGCATGGCGCTCACCTCCACGCTCATGGCGTCGCTGCCGGGCGGCTTCTCCGCGTCCCAGCAGCACCAGGAGGCGGCCAGGAAGTTCGGCTCACAGGCCCTGCACGCTGTCTTCGACAAAACTCAGGATCTGAGGCTGGACGCGGACGACGGCAAGAGCTTCCTGCAGGGGAAAGAGTCCGCGGCTCTGCAGGCGTTCCACGACACGGACACGGCGGTGCAGACCCCCACAGGTAGGCGGCCAGCTGTCCGAGTTACCCGATAAAATGACTCATCCATACTGGGACAACCGGTAAAAATCCACATGACACCATCTGACAGTTTAGAGTCCATAAATGACTTGTTCCATTTTTAATTTCTCAAGTTTTAATTCACCTGCAAAGTTTTATCCGAGATTTCACATCAAAGTTTTGAAACGCGGTTAAAATAATTCTAAGCAGAGCTTAAAAATGTTTTATTGATTTATTAAAACACGAATTTGGAAATTACAAATATTAAAGTCGTGTTTAACAAGAGAAACATCAATAAGTATAGATTATAAAACTAAATACGCGTGGAAAAAAACCCCCAAAATCAAGACTTTAAATATCCTAAATGTGAAAGTTTGACTTCTCATTTGAATAGCTTAAACATTAAAGCTTTTAGAGTTTGAACCTCTCAGACAGTTAAAACTATTTGTTCTGTTTGTATTGATCCGGATTATCTGATCTCTCATCAATCGATTATTGTGGTGGAGTCTTCCTCACGCGCAGACCACGCGCTGTGCGTAATTACGCGTGAAAAATAAGAGAAAAAAATCCCCGCAGAGCCAGAGAGAGTGATCCAGCCTGATGGGATGATGGATATTGACATGGGACACGTCGACCCCCCCCAACACCCCTTCATCAGCGTTCCCTGTCAAATCAAACGTATTAGTTTAATGCAAAACCTGACTCGTGTTGAGGAATTTAGAACGTTTTCTGTTTTAGAAATGATATAAAAATGGACCCAAAATAGGTTTTTATTTTTAAAAACCTTTCTGACCAAGTTTTGTGCTTCTCTTCGCAGTCAGAGCTCACAGTAAAGAGGACCTAAAGGAGGACGAGTGCGGCCGCAAAGACGAGAGTTTCTCCATGGACAGCGACTTGGACTACAGCTCCGACGACAACCTCACCTCCATGTGCCACAAAGACGACGGCGACGGCGGCGGAGGAGGTTTGGACGACGGCCCGCACATGCACGGCTCCAGCGGCGGCGGCGGCGGCGGCTGCTCCGGGTCAGGCGGCGGCGGGAGCGCGGGAGGGGGCGGGAAGAACCGGCGGCGGCGGACCGCCTTCACCAGCGAGCAGCTGCTGGAGCTGGAGAAGGAGTTCCACTGCAAGAAGTACCTGTCGCTAACCGAGCGCTCCCAGATCGCGCATGCGCTGAAACTGAGCGAGGTGCAGGTCAAGATCTGGTTCCAGAACCGGCGCGCCAAGTGGAAACGGGTCAAGGCCGGAAACGTCAACAACAAATCCGGGGAGCCGTCCCGGAACCCGAAAATCGTGGTTCCCATCCCGGTGCACGTGAGCCGCTTCGCGATCAGGAGTCAGCACCAGCAGATGGAGCAGGCCAGACCGTAGAAGAAGAAGAGAGGGACCCTGAGCCGGTCCGTGCTTAATTTAAGATATTCAAAACGAGAAGAACAGAATAAAACCAGAGGATTGTGATTAAACCGGTAAAGACGTTCTCAAAACTGACTTTTTTTTTTTTTTTTTTTTTTTACCCAATTTTAATTATTAAATTAAAAACTCACCGAGAATTGAACAAGTCTTAATTTCACGCCTGCTTCAAAATGCTTCAAATTTATGTTGACCTATAAGCAGTTTAGTTCTTTTTTAATTGTGATAAATTAATTACAATTTGGAAGAGACGTTTTTGGGTAATAATACATTTCACGACAGTTTTGAATCCGAATTTAGTTTTAAGCACCCAAAATCCTGGTTAACACGAATTTAAACGTTTTAAATTTGATAAATTGTTGAAATATCAACTCGGGAGAGACTCAAGCTGGGCGCGTTTGACTGAACCGCAGAATCCGAACATTTGTGGTCGGTGCGTAAAGACGCGCCGCAGCGGAGGAGGAGGAGGAGGAGGAGGAGGATGAAGGGACGAAGTGACACATGGAGCTGCTCCTCCCCCAACATGTAAATACAGCCGGGACCAAACGGAGGACATTTCACCTCAAACTGTTGACGTGTGATTTTAGAAAACTGTCGGAACCCTCCAGATTTTTACGAACCCGATAAATCCGCCTGCTGTCCGCTCATGGATCAAACTCTTCCTCCTTCGTTTTATTCTCTTATTTTGGCCCAATGACGCCGCTAATTTATTTAAATAGAATTGTGCAAAAGTAACTAACATTCCTGAATTATTGAGTTTAAAAAGTGTGAATTAAAAGATGAAACGTCAGCAGATGTCAACAACTGTCTCATTCGTGTCTATTTCTGCTTTTCAAAAACTAAACTAATTACATTCTCATTTTAGGAAAGCACCGTTAAATAGAAATCCTTACAAGGTGTTTTTTTTTTAATCAGAGGCCTGATTTTTAGGCCACATATCTGTGGAGATGAAATTGTGAGAATCTAATTAGAAAAAAAAATCACAGAACTCAAACGTATAAATGAAGGTTACCTTTATTTTCAGTTTTTTTTTTTGTATTAAAGGTCTAAAATCAGTCAGTAATAAATAAAATGCTCAGACTCAAAAGCATAAAACAACCAGGAGTCTGAAAATTCTTCCCTTTTAATGAGATTTAATCAGAAAATCTAAACTCAGCTGTGAAAACATGTTTCGTTAATTTTAGAATTTTTTTTTTCTAAATATCATTTGTGCTCCATCCGGATGACGTCAGAGTGAAAGCCACAGGCTAATATAGCTTAGCATAACGGAGTGTCAATAATTGATGTCTTGTCACCACTCAACAGCTTCACTACAAAAGTAAATATTCACATTCCCTAAATTAGAGAAAAGTCGGTATTTAGGAAGTGTGTTTATTAAAATAAAAAGCCGAATCTCGGTGACCGGAAGTTAGACAGTTGGGTGATTTTAAATCAAATTAATTCTCTTTCTGCTCAGTAAAGTTATCTAAACTTAAAGTCGACGAACGTATTTTAAATGGTGACAAATCACGAAACGACAAGCTCCAGTGGTTGATCAAGTTTAGCAGCTGATTAAACGACTCCCTCTGGAGATGCATGAAGATGCAGCAGCAAGTTCAGAAAAAAATAATAAATCACATTAACTGACAAGTTTAGGCCGAAACAAATGATTCAAACAAAAGGAAGGTTTTTTTTTTTTTTTTTTTTTTTTTTGCTTAATCAAAGTTTTTGTCGCCATTGGTCAGTGAACAGGTGATTGACGAGCTGATAAATTAGCAACATGAAGACAAGTTTCCTCAGCGTGAGAAACAGCAGATTATGACTCATATCAAAACAAAACTTGCGTGAGGTTAAAAAAAAATAATCTAATTTATAAATTAAATGTATTCGTTTTGAAAAACTGAGATCTTTTCCCCCATAGAGATCTCTATTTATTTTACTAGAATTGTGAAAATTAGTCATTTTTGATAACTGTACGCCACTTCCTGAATCATTATTTTTATTCTGTAAATAAAAACAAATAAATAAGGTCTCAGGCGGTCTGACCTGCAGCACGAACAGAAACGCGACTGAAATGAGTTTCTCTGTAAATTGTTACCGGGCCCGGCTGATAAATGAGCCCCGGGGGATCAGCCTGTCGGGTCTACGTCCCCTGGCGGCTTTCAGAAGAACCCCCGCTGATAATCTTGACACGCCAGAGCCGTTTGTGACAGACGTCCGCCTTCCACATCACAAACCGTTAGCACGGACAAGTTTGATCTCTGACCCCTCCACGGTTTTTCTGCCTAATGATGTGAATATTTATGATCATTTAGTAAAAATTTCAAAACACTGAAAGAGTGGATTTTATATTACGAAGCATTATTCTCGTCTTTATTGGAAGAGACACATTACAGTAGAAGACTCTGTATGAAGTAAAAGTTTTCAACAACAGTTCTGTACAGCCGACAAAAAACATCAACAACAATAATAATACTTAGAATAACAATCAGGAAAATAACGTGTCAGGATGATAAATCATATTTTCATATGGAGAGGTCAGGGAAACACAGAAATCAAGGTTTTAGGGGGCGGAGTCTTCTCCCGCACCGGTGGGCGGAGCTTAGGACTAAAAGCTTAAATATTAACGCAAACCTGAACAACTGTTGACTTACAGAGTCATCGATTGTTGTTTATGTACAGGCGACGGGTTGGCCATGAGCATCGAGTGCAAACATTAGCCTCATCGCGGTTTAACTCGTTCTTAAAAGCTTGTCTATCTACAAGCAGGCAGCCTCGGTTGCTGTTTCTATAGCTGCGTTAACATCACAGAAAACATTGCACAGTGCTTTTACCCGTTAGCTTCGCTTCGCTAACTGACTGCTAGCAGAAACTAGAGCAATAGAGGGTGTTAGCAGTAGCATCACAGGACGTTTTTCTTATCAAAACACACTCTGAAAAAACAAAAGTGAGCACTTACGTCGTTAGTTTTGATTCAGGGTTTGAACTCGAGAGCGCGGACAAAAGCTACTGAATGACTCAGCAGTCATGCTAGCATCTCCGAGCTAACTGGCCACAAGCTCAGGGTTGAATTTTGCTCCTGAAGTGATAAAAATAGTGTTGATTTCGGTGCAAATTTGTCGTCAGCAGCCAGAGTTTAACATCCACCAACATCAAAGAAAAGAAAAATGTAGTGACTGGAGTTAGCTGGACCGAATCTGGTTTAGTGCATCTTTGTCTTAAATAAAAGGACATGTTTGACCTGTCCAGATTCAGGACAGACAAGGGAAGAGTCAAATATAAAAATACAAGATAAAATTCAGAAAAAAGTCGCCACAACAAAAGGAATGTAACGGCGGCAGCAGATCATTTTACAGTTTTTTTCTGTCTCAAGTGAAACTGAACAGGAATATTGAATGAATTTACAGTGTCATGGTTACGGTTGTGTCCTCGGGAATATTGCTTGAGCAGTTAGGTTGATGGTTGCGATGAAAGAGCAACGATGAGCAGATGTGCAGCCAAAAAAATAGCAAAAGTACAAAGTTTGAGCAGCTTCTTTCCCCAATGATCTTCATCATTTTGTCACATAAGATAGAAAAAAAGACCACAACGACAGCGGAACCCTTATAAACCTGGACCAGTGGTTCCCAGTAGCTCCTCTGTCAAAGACAGATGACAAGAAATGAGATGAAGGCTGAGGTCATTTCGTTTGTTTGTTCACTGTAACAGTTTCTTCTCTGAGCCAATAAACCTCCTCACGTCTGGAGCCACAGCGATGGTTACCCATCATGCTTTAGTTCCTGCCCTGGATCATTCCCAGAACCGAGCAAAAATCAGGATTATTTACAACGTGGGAGATTCCAGCCCAGACGGGGAATGAAGCCCTTCTGTGATTGGCCGAGAACCTCGCAGTGAACGTCGGACTGGACGGGTGAAAGACACAGATGGGAGGCCTATGACGTCGTCCCAGTTTTAACAGAAAAACATGAAAATGACCTCAAGTATATACAAATCTAACAAGACGCAAAGGCCAGTCGAGACGTTACTGGTTGTTCTCCAGTTCCGTCAGTCACGCCTTCGTAACCGAACACGAGAAGAAGAAGCAGATTGTTCCCTTTCAGCTCCCTGTTAGCTGCTTCCTCCCTTCCATTTTCTTACACGTTAAAACAAAAACTTCCACACCAGGAAAGGTTACAGTGGTCCATCACACGCACGTCATGCTTCAGTCATCTCAGTTAACGGACGCCAGGCTGGATTAAAGCAGAAATCCAGATTATTTGTGCTCCGTCTGAAACTGTTGGTCAAACTCAAACAAACGTCGCCCAGATTAACGACAGGATGAGGGATTCTGGGAAAAAGACGAGGGAGCTGTCAGACAGTTTCCGGTCCCTGAGTCTGGAAAATGTGTGTATTCAATCATGTTATACACCTGAAACAATCAGAAATCTTCCCTGCGTCGTCACTCCAACAGGTGGTCCAGCGGCGCCGGCGCAGGACACACGATCCTGGAAAAATGCCTTAAATTAAAAACGGGACATGCAAACGATCACACTTCTGTTTTACCTCTAACGACTGCTTTTCTTCACACACACAAGGTTTTCACAATAAAATGTGTAAAATATTACAGATTCCAGTAAAAAATGTCCGCATGAGGAGGCGCGACGGCGCCGTGCGCGTAGGCTCCTCCCCCTTTCCTTCACGTTGGTGGTTTTCTCTGATATGTTTCGGCAACATTTCTGAAGCTTCTGATTGGCTGCTTGTCGTAGTGTTAGCTGTGTGGTGAGGTACGACGTCCCCGGAGGTTGACGCGTGTTTCCTGAAACTGGACTGCATCTCCCAGCATCCCGCTCTGGAGCCTCCCGTCAGGTGAAGTGGGCGGGGCTAATGTTCACAACAGGTAGTGGTTCCCGGTACGATCCAGATTTTCCCAAACTGGCTTCTGTTTTGTTGGAGAGTCCGGAGTGGGCGGACAGGCTGCTCATATGAGCGCGGCGCTCCCGATGCTGCTGCAGCTGTTGTTGCGGTTGGTGTTGCGGCGTGACAGGTTGGGCGTGGCCATGAGCGGGTAACGCTCGTCCGGACAGCCGTACTGAGCCAGAGTGTCCACGCACTCCTGACTGCTGGCCTGTCGGGCGTAGGCAATGGCGCTGTTGCCGTGGACGTCCCTCGCCAACAGGTCCACGCCGTACTGGGAGACAGCAAGCAAACGTGACCATTAACCACCAACAGATCAAAACCGCCAATCAGACACTTATTGATCGAGAGGAGTCGTCGTCTCTGTACCCAGATGAGCAGCTGCGTGATGACCACGTTGCCTTTGCGGCAGGCCAGGTGGAGCGCGTTGCGTCCGTCGGCTTCTCCGCACGTCTCGTTGACCTGCTGGCGGTTGCCGTGGGCGAGGAGCAGGACGACGGCGCGGAGGTCCTCCTCGGCCGTCGACCTCAGCAGCTGCTGACCCAGCGACAGCTCGCTGCAGGGCAACGACGCCAGGAAGAGACGCTGCTCGTACTTGGCTCGGATCCAGCGCTCCCGCTCCTCCCTGAGGGGACAGAAGACAGGATCAGCGTGGTGCATCGCCATGGATACCAGATACGACGGTGGTGAGGGACAGTTAGACCGGAGGAATAAACACAAGACGAGGGTCCACTTCATGTAAATGCGTCTTTAGGGTGAGTAAAATAAGATGCCGGGGGGGACAGGGGGACAGCGAGGGGACACACTGGACACATTGTTCACCAATCGAGTGTCATGAACTGTTAATCTGGCTGACCCGCGCCGACAACCGCTCTAATCTGGCTCTAATCCCTCCGTGTAAACAGCGGCTCATTCAGCCCTCCGGGATTAGTCCCAGATCAGGAGAAAGACGGGGAACGAGGGGGGGACGGCTCCAGGGAGGGGATATTGAGCTGTCCCCCCCCTCCCCAACACCTCCTCCAGTGGCGGCAGGAAGTGGAGGCGGAGCCACGAAGCTGATTTCACGCAAGTTGATGCTGAAGTGAAAGGAAGGAGCTGAAAATTGATCAATATGCGTGACTGATCAGGAAACATTTGTCTGCGTGCAAGTCTCGGACTATTTAAAGATGGACATGCCAGTCCGTATGAAGGAAACCTCCTGGTGCTAGGTATGGTCCCACAACCATCGCTGTCACAGCTGCAGCTGATCAGCTTCCAATCAATCATTCATTTATCAATTAATGTCAATAAAAGTAAAAAAAAAACTTTAGAAGATCAGATGAGAGAAAAGTGTGAGAACCTGACAGAATCTCATTAGCTCTGTTCCTGGAGACCTGTGTGTGTGTGTGTGTGTGTGTGTGTGTGTGTGTTTGGGGTGTGGTCAGTGGCTAGCATCACGGAATGTCCCGGGGGTCCTTCCTTCCTGCCCCAGCCCAGAGAGAGAGTAGGGAGGCTGGACATGAAACTACGGCTGACAGCCCCTGGACAAAGCCTGGAGGTGTTGCTACGTGTGTGTGTGTGTGTGTGTGTGTGTGTGTGTGTAACAGAGAGACAGAGTTCTCAGCAGGGTTCTGGCCTTCTGTCCCCCCAGAGGACAGAGAGGAAATGTGAAGCCACTGGACCCAGGAAACGCATGCCTTCCCCGTCTAGTGGAGTTGCTAAGGGCACAAGTGTGTGTGTGTGGGTGTGTGTGTGTGTGTGAGACAGTTAAGCCTTGATATCCACAGACTTTTGTCCAGACAGCATTTATAATTATCTTATAAAAAAGATTTAAGAGTCGATTTTCCAAACCTGGTTGTGTTTTTCTGTGTTGATGACGTGTGTCTGATGTGTGTTTTCAGTCTGGTGTGTGTTTAATCGTGTGTTTTATTCCTAGTTTGTTGTGCATTCGTGGTGTTTGTTGTCACGTTGTTGTGTGTTTATTGTGCTTGGTGTGTTGTGGTAAACATCATCATGAGCTAATGAGTCCTGAGAACACATCTCTGGACAGTGGAGAGGCTAATTGCACTAATTAACCACACACAGTGTGTGTGTGTGTGTGTGTGTGTGTCAGACAGTATGTGTTAACATGTGTCTACAGAACACACACTCATATTTTGTGTGTTAATCTGTGTGCGTGTGTGTGTCCCCTTTCACATCCCATTAGACGACGCGCTGTGCTCTGGCACCAAGGCATGCTGGGTAGATAATTAAACATGAGACCTGGGTGAGATGGTTTGTGACAGGAAATCTCACACACACACACACGAAAAAGCCCAGTGGGGTTATGATGTGTGTTTCAGTCAATTAAATGAAATGATAAAATTACACCAGTCAGAGGAAACACACACACACACAGAACACACAAACAAAAACACACACATACACAGAAACACACACACAATCTACATGCTGTTTCTAACGGTTCCACTGCAGGTTCGTTTTCTCGGTGTTATCGGTGAAAGATCATCAAATATTCATGGATTTAAATCTGAATTTACGTGATTAACCTGATCAACACCTGACGATCGATAATCAGACCCGTTGATGGACAGCTTCATCAGCTTTGGTTTTGTGGTTGCCGTTGGAAACGGTGGGGTGGAATGTGATTCTGTTTGGTGTCCCTCAGGGAGGAACACTGGGCCCACTGCACTTCTGATTTCCTGCCTGTTGTTTGAGCTCAGACACCCTGCATTGTGCATGCGTTTACTTTCCGTGTGTGTGTGTGTGTATGTGTGTGTGTTTGTGTGTGCGTTCCTCCTCAGCAGTTCCTTTCACCGGTGGTGTTTACATACACAGTTTCCTGTCCACCCAAAGCCAGGGGGTGTTTGGTGGGAGCTGTGACCACCCCTGGACGTCCCACCAGCTGCTCTGCATTTACTCTGTGTGAGTGTGTGTGTGTGTGTGTCTGTGAGTGTGTGTTTAAAGGGATCATCTACCCATGACCCCACAACAGAGCATGGACACAGAGCTACAGGCCGGCACACACCCTGATAATCTCACCATGTTAATGATCATAATTACCACCACAGATCAGCTCGACTGGTGATAAAAATCTTTAAAATTATATATAAATATTGAGGATAGTTCCACATGATGAAAAGTTCAAGACTCATTTATGTTACATCGCATTCATATACTTTCTGCATGTTTCCCAACATTAGCCACTGCTGGAACTGCAGGGGGCAGCACTGAGTAAATGGAAGGAAGCCGAAAGAAATAAAAGATTTTGTCCTCATTTTTATTTTCACTACGAAAAACAAAGTACGTTTATTTTCTACAACAATGTTATTTCTTGGAATAATACACTGATAAAGTTTATATTTTATTATTATCATATATATATATATATATATATATACATATATATAATTTATAGCTAAGATGAAAATGAATAAAGTTTAACCATAAAAAAAGTTGTATTCATGGTGCAAAGCTGATGTATGAGCTAGGACAGTGCTGTTAAAGCCCGTCATTAATTACAGCGCTGTGTGTGTGTGTGTGTGTGTGTGTGTGTGTGAGGTAATGAGCGGTAAGGAAATGGGGTTAAGACTGACACGGTGTCAGTGGCTTCTCTTCGGGCCTAATTAGCCTTCTAATTAATAGATTACTAGATATATAGAGCGGGGATAAGAGCATCAGCTAACTGCCCGAGCTAATGTGCGTTCAGGAGGAATCGTTGTCGCGTTGAGGGTTCCAAACAAGGTGAGCAACAAAATTCAGCCCTAAATCGACTCTAAAAATTCTTCCTGATCAGCTGCATCCTAAAACAGGAGGGAAAAGATGGAAAGGAAGAAGAGGAGGAAAAGGCTGAAATCAATTAGCCTTTCTGAGCAGGTCATTAGCTGCCCTTGGATAGGTACAGATAATTAAAGGGAGGGTGGTGGGCCGAGAAAGGTCTGGGTGAGGCGGGGGGAGGGGGGCAGAGGTGGGCGGAGATGGAGGGGTTAAAATGGACTGGGAATTAAAGAAAGTGAGGGACAATGCAAATGAGGAGAGAAGGAGTGAAGGAAGAGAAATGGGCCAAAGCACCGAGGAGCGGATCTCTGGGCTGAAACGCAATGCTCCAGCGATGCCACACAAATACAAAAAAAGGAGAGGAAAGGGGGGAGGATTCAGAGAAGGAGAGGAGGGAACGCAGAGGAAACCGGGATACAAAGAACAAATGCGAAAAAGAGGAGGACGGAAAAAGCAGATCCCGCCGTCGCTAATCTGCAGTCTTTAAGGAGACTTTATGATCAATTAGCCAAGCACAGAGAAGAGGTCACATTCAGATAATTGAACTGATAATTAAGTGTCTACATGTCGGATCAGGAATCCCAGCGCTCCCGCCGTATTCCCTCAGGACCGCTCACACCTCATATCATCTTGTCAGTCTCGCGGCGAGACAGCAACACCGCTGAATCCAGACGGGGAGGCTGAGACCCCGGCTGGGTCGTCCCGCCAGCGAGCCCCCGCCTGCACCCGGGTTGATTCAAGCCAGAGATTTCACAGGGAAAAGTCTAAAAGCGGGAAAGGCCGGCCGAAGCGGCAGAATTCTCGAGCGGACAAAGACGTGGAGGTTTGGAATGTTTACCAGCTGGACCGGAGTCGCTCTGAACCCATTAAATCCAAACGCATTAACAGCGCGAGCACAACTCCGTCGGTGAATTTGTCCTCCCTCTTTCTTTATCGTATGAGCAATTTGCCAAATGAGCCAATTAGCCAGGGGGTGGGTGGGTGTGAGGGCGAGGAGGGCGACTCTGACCGCCGGCGTGGAGATTCATTTCTGCTCCAGGAGGCGACCCCCGCAGGAGGCAGGAGCAGAGCGCGGGAGGGCGAGCGGGAGCGGCCGCACCGAGTCGCGCATGTGGAGAGCGTTATTTATTTCTTCATTATAAAAAAGGAGGGGGCCGCGGGGCCGCGGACGGCGAGGTTAATCTGATGACTCAGGCATAAAGAATGTGCATTTAGTTTGTGCTTTTAGCTCACATTAGCATAACCTCTCCGTGATGACCAACCATGAATGGCTCTGTGATTGGCCCGTGTCAGCCGGCTTAATGTCAATAGTAAATTGGAGGGCTTGTTAGGCGAGCTGGGGGACGAGGTTACGAGCGGCGGCGAGGCAGTCATGTACAAAATAATGTCTATTAGGACTAATTTAATCAAGGCCTCCCTTTTACAGATGAATTAGAATATAGGGGCCAATTATTTTTCAACGTTTACACTGGCCCTGCCTGTCAGGACGCTCCGCTGTGTGTGTGTGTGTGTGTGTGTGTGTGTGTGTGTGCTGTTTAAAATGCAGGCCGTGGGGCCGGCTCGTATCAGCAGGGCTGTAGATAATGGCGCAGAGATGATGGCGGGCGGAATCAGCTAGTTAAGCCACAGAGATGAAACACGGCTCGGCTGCACTTACTGGATCACAAGACGGACACACACAGGAGGACACACACACACACACACAGGAGGACGCACAAACACACACACAGGAGGACGCACAAACACACACACAGGAGGACGCACAAACACACACACAGGAGAACACACAAACACACACAGGAGGACACACAAATACACACAGACACACACAAAATACCCCCCTCCCTGACACACACACACACAGGAGGACGCACACACACACACACACAGGAGAACACACAAACACAGGATGCACAAACACACACACACAGGATGACGCACACACACACACACACACAGGAGGACGCGCGCACACACACACACACAGGAGGACACACACACACACACACACACACACAAACACACAAACACACACACACACACACACACACACAAACACAAACACACACACACACACACACACACACACACACACCACATGAGTGTTTACTGACAGGACTGAAGTGTTCGGACTGGTGAACGAACCTTCTCTGCTCCAGTGGACATTTGTGCTCACGTTTTGGCCAATTAGAGGTTAATTAAAGAAGCGATCCTGAGCTCATCAGCACTTTGAGCTAGAGAGCAACGTTTTACACCAACCCTGAAACTGCCCTGCGTCTGCGCCTGTTTCCGTCGCCATCGTTTGCGTTTGAGCGTCCGGATCAACCACATTTCCTCCGTCTGTGATGTGGCGTGTGTCCGTCTCCCTGTCCTGATCAGAGAGTCCAGAGGGGTGGGGTCTGTGGATAATATCAGCTGGGGTTTTTATGGGGTGTGTGAATGTGCTTCCTCCCCCCCCCCCACCATTGCCTCTGACCCTGGGGGGCAATTATCTTGTGATATGGGCCCCCACTGCCTGCCTCGCCCCCCCGTTGCCCCATCTGGTCCCCTGAGCCCAATCTCGCCGCTGTGCCAGGGCGGCCGCCGCACCTGCACCCCAACCCAGATTAAAAGCCACCGGTCTAATTTTAAATCTGTTAGCGCTGGCCTTTTCTTTGGGGAGAACAAGACTAATCTGTTCCCATAAAGGGCCCTTATTCCTTCAGCCCCCGGTCCCCAGCACAGACAGACCTGCTGCTGAATTATTACTGGCCCTCCATTCGTCTCTTGGGGCCCGCTGTTAAGTGCGCGGTGTGGCGGCGCTGCGCGGCTCATCCTTTAGCCGCCCTGGCTGGGGCTCATTTTTCTGCTGTCTAATTACGGTGAGGCCCCGGTATGAGCGACTTTACCTCCTCCGATTGTTCATAGTGGCGCTGTCATCCAGAATCCTGCTCAAGTCCTCCTGACAAGGTCGTTAACATCTGCGAGTTTTTATGGAGGTAACAAAGGACTTTTGCCAGCATCATAACCGATCAATACTCACGATCAGAGCAACTCCTAAACCGGGAAAGGTGGAAAAAAATCAGCCTTTCCTTAGTAATAATCTGATGTCCGGTGGATTATTCAGCCTGCTACACAAACAGGCCCACCTGACCTTCTACCACAGAAGGTCGCTAACTTGCATGAGAGCAGGGTGGGAGGACGAGGACGCGTGCACGTGGCCGCCGAGCACCTCCTCGGTCGGACGGCCAGGAGGCCAGATTAGCAGCACTGTCACTTGCTGTGTGCTCAGGGCCGCTAACGCCTGGTCAGAGCGAGCCTGAGAGGGCCCCTGGGTGCTGGTGTCCAGGCGCCACCCACTCCACACACAATTAAAACAATCAGCTGCGGCGCCAACAAGCGCACACCCAGGGCGCGGCCGCTGCTCGGCGACGGGCGGCGCTCCCAAACTTAGCAGCCCCTTCAGCTGTGGCGCCAGCTGGGGTGCGGGAGCGGCCGAGCGTGCCAGCTGAGGTGCTGACGGCTGACCGCGGGCAGCCAGGGGTTAATGGGAACGTTTAGAGGAAGGCTGCGTCTTTTGGTGCTCGTACCAGACAGGAACCTCCACCCAGGGTCCCTCTGGCGCCGTCCCCGTCCCTGGGACGCTTGTCAACAAGCATCGCTCCTCCGGATGAAGCGTCGCCGTGCCGCGCCGCGATGATCCGCAGCCCTGAAACGACAGTCTTCTTCTCCTCATCCGTGCTGAAACTCTGATGCTAACGAGACCTGGAGCGTCCGTGGCTGCAGGCAGACGTGTGTGTGTGTGTGTGTGTGGGGGGGGGGCGTGGAAGCGCGGAGGCGAGGGGGAGATAAAGACACGATGACAACAGTTGGCGATGGCGGGGCTCGGCCCTGTCACATAGCTCACCGGAAGGGGGCGGAGCCGCAGAGGTGAGGCGCGATCGCTCCGAACATAATTCCTCCTTCTGGATTGACCGGGAAGGCAACAGCGGAGGGGAGGGAGGGGGGAGAGCCGGACCGCCGCGGTGGGAACCCACCTTTTCTGATTCCTCACGTTCCTTCCGACTTTCAACTGTTCCTCTTCTATTTCCTGTCTCGCTCTCTCCTTCTCGAACCTCCAAACAGGACCTAATTGGGAGGCGGGGTGGGGCCAGACCTTGACAGACAGGAGGTCAGCGTAATTGCTGCTGGCCATATTTAACATTAAGATAATCAGGCCATTAATTACCCCTTGGATCATTAAATCAGCCACTTGCAAAATGAAATTTCGGCCTCTATTACTCACTTGAAAGACCACGAGGGGAAGGCGTTTTTCATCCATCAGCCTCCCCCACCACGTCCCGCGCTCTAACCTCCCTTTCTCCCTCTGAGGGGAGCTTCTATCACGGCTCATGTTTAACAGGAAGTGACTCACACTAAAACGGCGGTAGGGTTCTAAAACACGCCGCCAACGGAGATCAGAGACGCGACACCGACAGGATGAAAGACGGAAGACGGCTGGATTTACCCTTCGTATGTTTTGGTACCTGTTGTCTCAGCCTGATTTGTGAAGTGACTGAAAGTAACCTCGCCGCCACCGCAGCAACTGCATTTCAATTTATAGACTGCCGCTGGCTCCATAAAGCTGTCATAAGAGCGCCACACCTCCCTCACAGAACGGCAACGAGCCGCTTCGTCCGGAAGTGGTTCGGAAGCAGCGTTTATACAGAGTTTTCCTCTAATTTGCGTCTTTTCTGACGCTGAAGAGGACAAAGGAGAGACGTGCGGAGGTGGACGACAACCAGAGAGCCACTTAAGGAATGGACTGATAAATACTATTGACGGGCCAGAGAGGGAGGTGTGGGGGGATGGAGCTGCAGCGGAGCGTTGCGGGTTAATTGAGATAATATTGACCTCCTCCTCTAATCTCTACAGGGGAAACACGCTTCAGATTCATAAATAAATAGGAACATGAGCAACAATAAAAGCATTAGTGCTCTGATGGAGGAGGGCTAATGGCACGTCAATACCCATAGATCCCTTCAGAGTGTGTGTGTGTGTGTGTGTGTGTGTGTGTGTGTGTGTGTGTGTGTGGGGCTCGCTTTACCACACCATTACTGCTGCACAGACTGAGTCTCTTTACGTGCGTTCACTGCTGTGTGAATTTATGTTACACAGTTCCGCAAATGAACTGAAAACAGCTTTAAACACAATTTAGAGAGAATGACTTTAAAATGTTTGAATGAAATTGTTAAAATCACACACATTTTTAAGTGCCTGTCTCTGAATTCATCGTTCTTTTTATCTACCTGGAACACAAATTAAGATTTCATTGTTTTTCATTTGCTAAAAAATGTTTGCAAAACACAAAATATGGTCTATTTTAAAATATACACATCCTTCTGCTTTTGTTGGGGTTTGTGCATGTGAGCGCGCGCACGTGTGTGTTGGGGGGTCATGTGGGGAGTAATTATAAGGTGCTTCTGTTGACTAATGAGCTTTGAGGGGGGCAGTGGCTGCAGGGGGGAGGACGGAGAAGTCGATCTTTATGCAGTTGGCAGTCAGCTCTAATTTGTTGCCATGGCGGCTGGCTTCCCAAAGCCGCGGCGCCCAATAATTACAAACACACACACGCATCGTTAACACGCAGGTACACACTGATCAACACCAACGTCACGCTAAAGTTCACCCATTTGTTACTATCCCCTGTGGTCCAACAGAGACAGGAACACAGGTTTGAAGGCAGCTCAATACCCGACACGTCCACAGAAGGGGCGAAACACTGCCCCCTGTCGGCGGCCCGCAGCACTGCGTCTCCTACCTGCTGGCATCAGGCGCAGGTTTGGGCCGTCCTTGTGCGTTGGCCTCCCACACGCTGTTGGCCAGCTCGTTGCCAATGGCTGTCATGACTTTGATGAGCTCCAGCGGCCACTCGTCCAGGTCCAGGGACCGAACTCTGGACAGGTGGGTGCCCAGGTTCCTGTGGATACCCGAGCACTCGATGCAGATCAGAGCCCCGAGATTCAGACTGGCCCAGTCTGGGTCTGACACACAACGTCACACAAGCCCGTCAGATCGCTGTTGTTTTTGAAGAACAAATGTTTCCACTCTGGAACTCACTCTGAGCGTCGCAGTCCGCACAACGACCGTTTCCTCGAATGCTTCTGATGGTCTGCAGAGCCATGGCCTCCGTCTGGCTGGTCAGACGAGACTGAAAACGTGAAAAACACAGGTCAAACATGCAGAGAATAATCTCATTTTAATACCAAAGACCCTCACAGTCATCCATGAACTGCACACTCGGCTCTGGAATTCCATCGGAGATCTATTTATAGCTTAAAAATAAAAAATGAAACGTTTGAAAAACTTTTCGAGAGTCGTAGAAATCCGATTTTTAGTTCTAAAGATCTCCTGGATCAAATTCTTGTCCGGTCACCGGAAAGCTCACTGTGATAAACCTGCTAATGCTGAGAAATAAAGGAATAACACGGCAAACAAATGGAGTGGGGGAGGGAAGGAGGGGTGGACGGTGCTTGGGTGGAGAGCCTGAGGCGTCAACACAGCAGGGCTGGGCTGAGAGCCGGCCGCCCGCTGCAACGTGCAGGTGGGAAATGGCAACTCTGAGGCTGAAGCAACACTAATTACGCTTCTGTAATTATGGGAATGAAAGTGTGTTTGTGTGAGAACACACAGGTGACATTTTCACTGATGTGGCCACTCATGGTGCCAGTTCACGGTCATGACAATCTCCCTCCAGACTTAGTCTCATTGTCTTCGTCAGCAGCAGAGAGGTTGCCTGGTTTCTTGGAGGGGCAACAGCGTTGGTCTGCCTTCATTCTGTGGCCTTCACCTTGTTCTTGCTGCTCTCACAGGACTGCAGGCTGGCCAGGATCTGGCTCTCGATGACCTGCACCCAGGCGTCTCGCTCCTCGTAGGAAGTGGCTTCAAAGTGCCACGTCTGCCCCGTCAGCGATACGATGGTGAACTCAAAGTTCTCCTCTTGTTCTATGGGAAAGAAAAGGGAGTTAGGCCACGATCCCACCGACCACAACCCCAGACTGGCAGTTGTTAGCTAGCTTTGGCTAACAGCTAACGCGTTGGATGCTTGAAGTGCGTCTTTACTTTGAAATCAAACCTTCCTGAGCAAACAGCACCTGTTCTCCTGAACCAACCACCTGTGACCTCTGTGACCCCGCCCCCTGAAGCCAGGATATCACTGGAATCACTGAAGTCAGTCATTACAATCAGGGCCTGCTGGAGGGGGACATGTGGATCTATTACCTAAAACCTCCATCCGAGGTTAATCAGGACTGTGTGTGTGTGTGTGTGTGACTGGAAGCACCTGAAAACAATGTTCTTCAGTTATATAAAAGTTGCCTAAATTGTCGGGAGGTTGACTGAATCTTCGTCTGTTTAATTATAAAAACAAATTCTCAGTGACCTCCGAAACCAGCGAATGTGATTATGGAGGAGAGATAAAGGGTCGCGGACATGCTGAACTCTTCTCAACCATCTGGACCTCAGAGGGGGTTTCTGCTCAACACAGGCACATGTGGAAACCGTTACTGCCCCCAAAATGGATGGGAAGCGGAGGTGAGTCGGGATCAAGACTGAGAGCTGGTATCATCCCCAGAGCAGATCAGACCACAATCAGCTCCTGTTTGCAATTAGCCTCACTGAGGAGGTAAAAGGTGGAGGGAGGGGTGGAGGGAGGGCACTTAACCGAAGCATGGCCTCCAGCCCGGCTGATCATTCCCAGGACTCTGCTGGCCTGACCCTCGGCAAAAGCAACAGAAGCAGGAGGATTTTTAACAAATGATGAGTTTGAAAAGAAATTAAACGTGTCACTGTTGGCATTAACGTCAGCTCGGAGATCTGTAATGGCTCCTGACACGTTCGGGCGAGCGTTTCTGGAAGCAGCAGTTTCCTGACGCGTGCTTGGAGTATTGAAAAGATGAGCGGTTTAATCAGCTGGAGAGAGCAGTCACGGCCCGCCCGTGAGGGAACGACCATTTGCTCTTCCTCAACTCCAGTCATTTGGCTAATTGGGAGCGTCTCAGAGCACCGGAGCTGAAGTTCCCCTCTGGCTCTGGATAATCAATGCTCTTGTCTGAGCAGAGGAAGGACGGAAGGTAAGAATGGAGGGAAGAGGCCCGAGGCTGAAGCACACACTGAGAAGCCCTTCCAGGTCCAGGACGCCAAGACCCTAAACACTTTTACTGGACAAAGATGCGGCTCTTCAGGCCACGTCTGATACTTTAAACTGCCCTCTCCAGCACAAGCTCAGGTCAAGGTGAGGCATACGAATGGATTTTTTTAATCCACCAACACACTCCCTCTGAAAACGTAAAGCGAGGGATCATTTTCTCACACAGTTTTTGGAGGCCTGTGGGTCTAATCTGTGTTTGTCGCTGCTCTGAACAACAGCCCACCCATCAAGTGTCAACCGCGCCCTGCAGGGTCAAGAGCAGGAATCCCTTCATAATTAAAATCTCATGATTTTCTGTTTTCGGGGGGGGGGGGCTTGTCCGCTTGACAATTATGGGAAGCAACAATCCAGAAAGGCCCAGCCTCTCCTCAGCACACATTAAGGGGCCGTCTCTCCATTTAAACGCTGCACACTGATGGCAGCTAATGAGGAAAATGAAGCAGGCATTAGGCTGGTCGTAGAGGACCCCTCCCACTCTGAAGCCCGCCCAGATGAGCCGCTTCTGAGCTCCGCAGCTAACGCCAGAAGAGCAAATCTAAAGCAACATGCCGTACAGCTGCAGAGACGGATAATTTGAGATTAGAGCTGGATTAAATGATGCAGGAGCTGCTTTGCTGCGTCTGCACAGGCGTCTTCACCAGCTCAGCCTCCACCTTGGTCCGCGTGCACGCCGCTAAACATATGCAGGAAGAGTATAAACACACAGGTGGCGAGCTGCCCGCTCCGGATAGGTAATTACAACCACTGCTCTCGGCTAACGCGGGCGACATTCTCGCAGAGAGAGGTGCCGCCGAGGCAATTTGTGAACTTTGACACCGCTAACCTTTAAGAGCAGAGACGGCAAAATCCAAATACAGCATTTACAAGATGCAGCAAGCGGAGGGGGTGGGGTGGGGGGTGTTTGACTGTGTGTCATAAGCAGGACGGTAGGTGCAATGAGAGGGGAGGCGTGAGTGAGAGAAGAGGGGGCCTCGGGAAACACAAATTAAAAGCCTTAAATGTCAGTGCACACAGTATTGCTTTGCGACACAGGTCATTACTCCTAATATTATTCGCAGCCTTTTACAACATTAATAACCTGGAAAATATTCCGGCTGATTGTTTCTCGGCCTCCCTGAAAGGAACTATGTGGTTGTGGGTTTCAAACAGGAAGGAGGAAGGATGCTGTGACAGAAGTGATTAGAGATGCTTGGAGAAGATGAAGGATCCTGTTTTACAGCTCCACCATCTTCACAGCAGAGCTTAGATCGCTTAAAGGGGAGGAACATCTGGAGAATGGAGCACGTCTGCACGATAACCTGGAGGTTCTGGGCTCCTGGACTCTGCAAAAGCTGCCCATTTCTCCAGGACCATGTGCTCCACCCTTGCAGTGGGCGGGGTCAGAGGGGTGGGGGTTGACAGTGCGCCGCCTGTCAGTCACAGGTCGGCCGCGTCAGCTTTCTTTTACCTTCCGAGTTGCGCAGACTGTTGGCGTAAATGCTGCGGAGGCTAGCGACACGGTTAAGTTTCCACGCTTTACGTTTGGCTGCGTCCCCCGACGGCAGGAAGAGCGAAAAGAGGGAACGATAGAAGATAAGAGGGAAGGATGGAGTGCAGGGTGGAGACGACATTTGGATCGAGCAGAGAAAAAGACAGAGAAAGGACAGAAAAGAGAGACAGGTGTAAAAATAACAGCAGTTTTCAGGGCTGCTCCATAGAAGAGGGGCGTGGTTTGGTGTTCAAGTGGGAGGAGCCAATGAGCACAATGACAATGAAATATAGTTTGCAACATAACAAAAACCAGAAAAGCGACAAAACCTCAACCATCATCAAAGCGATGAACGGTTGTGTTCCTGCCCACGTGTTCATCTCCATCCAAAGGTCCCGCTGCAGCTTTGATTTCTGCGAGCTGCTTGTGCCGCACGCGCCGTGACCTCCGACCTCTGCTCCTTTCAGTGCTGTGCTGTTCCATCTAGGACACACACGTCTTTGCAATATTTTCTCCCCCGGAGCTACTGGGAGCATTTACACAGAATGAAATCCAGCCGTGGCTGCGAGCGCGACGGCGTGCTTCAAATGTTACCGTGCATGTTTCCATCCTCGACCCCTCCCACCTGCAGGTGACCGTTTACAAACAAATCACACTCACGGACCGCCGCTCGCCGCTGCGGAGGCCGCCATGCAGCACATCACACGCCAGGAAAAGATCCCTGCTGATGAAAAAAATCTGAATCTTGATAATGCGTCATCAAGCAAATGAATGACGGGACTAAATCTTGATGAAAGGAGGTTTGGAAGTGTTCTCGGATGAATCGGACATCTCCGGGACCACCCGGGCTCTCCTCCACAGGAAGCCTCTTTGTTCACCACCTGCTTGGATCCAGCTGACCCTAACTGACCCGTGATTACTGCCAGCGGAGCCCATCTTCGTGACTGACACACAGACGGACATTTGGGGCTAAACACTGGAACAAGTGAAGCTCTGAGGCACACACACACGTGCACACACACTTATTTTCAGCTCCACTTGTTGCGAGTGTTTCTTGGTTGAAGAATCAAAGCTGTCGCGATCACAGAAACTCTCGTTGCAATCAGGAATGTTGTTACCTGCTGCTACCTGTGAGGGGTCACTTCAAATACCTGAGGCTCTGTGTGTGTGTGTGTGTGTGTGTGTGTGTGTGTGTGTGTGTGTGTGAGAGACAGAGAGAGAGAGAGAGAGAGAGAGACGGTATTTCTCAGGTCAGTTTTCAAAGCATCATGATAAAAGGAGAGTTTCAAACAAAGCCTGGTTAATGAGAACAAGAGCTGAGACTGTGATCAACAGGCACTAACCAGACACAGGTGTGTGTGTGTGTGTGTGTGTGTGTCTGTCAAAGAACAGATAAGAAATTGTGTATTTACGTGATATTATTTACCTTGTATATTTATAATTAATCATAAAATGGCAAAATTAGGCCATTTTCATGAGTTTGTTGGTTTTAATTCTTCACTTTGGAATACTGAAAGTTGTTTTCATTGATTGATCGATCAGGTAATCGTCTGGAAACATCCGCTCGGCGTCTCCGCGACCACATTTAATTGACTCATTGAGTTTGCGAATGTAACAGAATCGTGCACAGTGCGCATTACGGCCCCCAGTCACATGACCAAACAAGGCTACATCAACACACTTGTGACAAGTCAGGTGCAGGACCGGGATTAAAATAAACCGAGGTCCAAAAAACAGAGCAAGAGGTTTTTCTTAAAGGGATAATTACTAACGAATCTCAGATTTCTGCAGCTCGGATGATGCGGATGCTTGGTTCCCTGCTCCTACCTGGGGGAGCTTGGCCACAGAGGGCGTTCCCCCCATGAATTACCCCCAGCCTCGCTCTGACACCAAGATATTTCACGTGGCCGCCGGCTGTGACAGACGGCGAGCCGACCGCCGGCTGAGTGCTCCCAGTGCTTAATGGCTAAATTGGGAAGACTGTTACTAATCGCTTAGTGAATAATGAAACTGACACAGCTGATAAAAGATTTCAATACGCTGGATTATTTATAATATTTCACTTAAGCCTCTCTGGCTGAATAATGGGGGGGGCGATGGGAGAAAGAACGTCTGTGTGACAGAATGATAGAAGAGGAGGAAGAAAGATAAAAAAGAACAGATAAAATGTGAGGGAGGAAGAGATAAGAAAGAGAATAACAGAATAAAGAAAAGAGCAGAGATTAGGATTTACGAAAGTAACAACAGATGAGAAAGAAGAGAAGGATGTAAAGAGGGTGTGAGAATGGTGAGAGCGGAGGAGAGCGAGGCATCCATCTCTCGCTCGGACAGCTGCTTGCCTTGTCAGCTGTGTGATGCCTCCATGATGGAAGGATGAAGGTTACACATCTGCTGCTGCCGCCACATCTGTTCAACCAGCCGTAGAGAGGGTGTGTGTGTGTGTGTGTGTGTGTGTGGTAGTGAAATGGCTGCAAAGGTGCGTCTTTAGACGCTTTCAGCGTTTTCGAAGGTCAGACTGCGTTACCAACCCAGGCCGGCTCTGCGACGTCACGTGGGCGCCTTCAAACCCACACGATGCTGTTTTCAACCAGGCAAAGACGCCAAAAACGGAGACCGTGGTCACATGACCCACAACAACCCACCAGCAGCTAGCAGCAGTTAGCTAAGGCTAATGCTGACCATTGTCAGGGTCAACGACGGCGCAACAAGTGAAGATCATAAAAAAACAAACAAAAAAAAACAGCTTTTCCCAGAAGTCATCACCCCTCACTGGCAGACTGATGACGTTATGTTACAAACTGGTTCAGAGTCACAGAATAAGACAGAAAGACCATCAAACAGGACACACAGATGAAGGGCTGAGGAAATGAGAGGATGAGGAGATCCGTCGCTTGTACAGAGGGCGGGGGTCTCGGATGATCACATGACTGCGTTTCCCTGTCCGGGTCCAAAGTTGTTCCAGCTAGTTTCAGTGGGCGTGACTGAGGTGGAAAAGCTGGATAAGAAATAACAAGGGAAAGCTGACGTCTGCGGGTGTCAGACGTGTTTCTGCAGGGAGGATTTCGCTTTGGGACCAGGGGAGGGAAAGTGTGAGGCGAGGGGAGGGGGCATGGCGTTACCTTCCGCAGTACCAGATAATCCGTCGGCTTTGAAGTTGCTGGTGCTCTTCTTCCTGCGGTGCTTCTTGCGGTTGGCGTGTGGCGAGGGCGGCGGCTCCATCTTTGGACTGGTGGTGCTGGAGATACTGGGGCTGGAGCAGACCGAGTCTCCCAGGCCGGTGTCTGAAAGGAAAAGCAGCAGCCACGTCAGCCTCCCCTCTGGATCCTTCTACCGTTGAGGTCAGCCAACACGGCGGGAGGAAGTTGAATCCTCTCCACAATAAAAGCTCGAGAACGTGTGAGGAACCAACAGCGTTCCCAAATAACCTGGATTTCCTGGATTTTTTTAAACACGACGTCATGAATCAAGAACCGTCGGATGAAACCGAAACGTTATCAGGTCATCACGCAGGTGGAGGGGATGAGCCTGCGGGCGAGCGAGGCTCTCAACAGTCCCTCTCTCTCTCCGCGGCAGCTGCTGACAGCTGTGACTAGCGGCAGAATAAAATAACATTCAGCTTCCATCAATATCACAGCGCGCCGGCTGCGCTGACATGGAGGGAAACGCATGTGCGGGGAGCACACGTACACATGCAGAAAGTGCTCGCTGGCCGCCGCGGCCCCGGGACGGCAGACAGCCCCAAGGACGGCCATAACTTATTTTACAATCGTTTAGTCTCAGCTCAAGTGGAAAATGTGACAACTTATCTCTGCTGACAAGATGCCATCCCCCAGAGTGCAATTAAGCACCGTGGATTAACGGCCCTCCCATCTGCACGCCGCGCTCCATCCACATCACCCCTCCCCCCACCCACCCCCAGCCTCCACCCCGCTTCGCGTCCCCTCCATCTGATCGCCTCTTCCTCTCTGAGACTCATCAACAGTTTGAACGGCGGCGGCTGCTGCGACTTCCTGTTCCTGTCAGGTGAGACGGCCAAACCTCAGACCCACTGAGACCACGTGTAGGGCAACATCACCCATCCTCCCATCAGCATGACCTCCAAAACGACCTCCAGCTGGAAAGTAATCTCCTTTGGGTACCATCGTCATCATCATCATCATCTTTAATGTAAACACAGCAGCTATCTGGTGAAACTAACTGTAACTAAAGTGTGTGTTTGCATGTGTGTGTGTGTTTGTGTGTGTGTGTGTGTGTGTCCCGGAGGCCATGTAAAAGCATTTCACAGCTTTAAACGCTATTTGAGAACAGCTGGAGGCCACAGAGTTGACCACAGAGCTGTCAGTCAAGCTTATCGTCGTGACAACCCACACGCACAAACACACAGAGCCTGGCAGCTGTCAGTCATTGCTGTGTATATTTATATGGTGTTAAATGAGGTAAAACTGCCACCCACACCCACACACACACACACACACTCATCAGTGGTGAAACAATAGGCCCCCTTGCGGAGCTGCATGCTGGGGCCCTGGGCCTGCAGGCGGAGCTGCACGTGTGGACACAGAGTTACAGAGTCCGCCGTTTACCTGTGCTGACCCCCGAGTTGGCGATGACGGTGGCGTCGGCCCACTGGTCGGCGCTGGAGACGGAGTACGAGCGCTGGTGCATCCCATCCAGGCCCCGGCTGTTGAAAGACACCAAGCTGATCCCGCTGGTCATCTGAGACGCTGAAGTGCTGCTGGTCACCGCACCTGAGGCAGGAAGTTACAGCGTTACAGTAAATAGGGGAATAAAAATAAGACTGTGACCTGACAACCTAAAAACCTCTTCAGCTGGTTTCATCAGCTCAGCTCTCACATCTGCTTTTATTACACGTTTAGAACCTGCCGCACTGGTGCAACGACACACAGGAAGCAGAAGGAGCAGCTGTCGGCTCCTGGTTTCACAAACACATCCCAGCAGCAGAAGAGCAGAAGAGCCAGGACGGCCTCTCACAGGCTGGAGGTTTCAATCAAACCTTTGAGTTGGAGAGAGGCTCTGAGGCCCAACAGCCGGGTGACTCATAAACCCCCTCACCCCCCACCCCCCGATTCTCTCATTACAGCTCATTTCATGGTGCTGGCTGAGTGGATCCACGACTCTGATTGCATTAATATTCATGACAATAATTAGTACATGGAGTACAGCTCACTGAATATTCATGCTATTAGCTCGGGCCTCCTGGATCCCTCCGCGCTACGAGCGTGTGCGTGCGTGCGTGTGTGTGTGTGTGTGTGTGTGTGTGTGTCTGATCGAGGCGCCTCATAAGCTCTGATGTCACGTGTGTGGCGTGGAGGAGCGCTCGTGTCTCTCCACCTTTTGTTTTATGACGTCTCCCTTCAGGTAGAGAAGCATTTTGAGGCTGAACTGCTTTTAATTTCAGCTGCTCTTTGAATATTCAGCCGTTATTCGCTCACAAAGGGCAAAATGTTTAAGAGAAGCCACTGGGAGCAGCAATTAAAGGCGCTAATTAAGGGAGCGCTTACCCGCCGTTTGTCCGAGCTGCAGGCTGCTCATGTCCTTGGTCAGGCCGTTGGTTTTGGGGCTCGGGACGGCGGCGCAGGTGGACACGGCCCGCGGCGGCCTTTTCCCCGGCACCTTCACGGTGGTCCTCAGCAGGTCGATCTCTTTGCCGTGGACATTCTGCATGTAGTCCTGAGAGAGAAGAAAGAACGTTAACAACCCAGGTTGTCTGAAATCATGAAAGAACAACAATCATCTTTAAAAAAGGTCTGATGCAAATTCTTTTCAGTGTTGTGTGAGTTTTTGTTTTCATCCACTGTAAAAAGTGGATGGGGATGCAGACAATTTGACCTCCATCATCTACAGCTAAAATATGCACAATATTCACAAAGTTGCTCCACCTTAGACACATTTAGTGTAATGAAATTTGATTTTTAAAAAATGTAGACAGCAATTATATCACCTTCAGTCTTTTCTTTTGATGCGTTAACTAGCATTAGCATTGCAGAATGAATTTTTCCCCTTTCAAGACTCAAAGAAAGATTCAAGGATATTTTGTAGTACTTGGTAAAGATGCTAAAATGATTTAAAGTAATACTGTACGCGTTCTTAAAAATGAAGCCCATAATAAAAGACCATCAGTGTGAGATTCCTCTTTGTGGTGAGAGGAGATTATTTAGTTGAAAAGCAGCTAAATCCTTCAATCCTACAATAGAAACAAAGAAGCGATAATCCCTCAAAGCAGCAGTGAAGTGGCGGAGGACGCCAGCTCTGACACAGCCCCGCCTTTTTGTCCAACACGGCCGACCACAGCTGGATGCCTCTCCTCCGCTCAGGAAGGGGCGGATCAGAGGAGTGAGTGAAAAGAGAAGTAGGGGCATTAACGAGGGAAAAGAGGCGACCATCCCCGGATACGCGTGGGAGCGCTGGTGCCGACCCGGCGGCCTCCTCTTCAACATGAAGGAGACGAGGAGAAACAAAGCTAATGCTAGGCGGCGTTAGCCAATCAGGGCGCTCATTTCAAACGAGAACGCTAACCTAATGAAGGAATCTCTGCCCTCTGACCATCATTTCAGGGAGCAAAGAGCCTCCATTTCCAGCTCTGAAACACTTAGCAGCCTTCACAAGAATAGGACTATCAGAGCAGGATCATGGAACACACACACACACACACACACACTCACACACTCTCTCTCTCTCAGGTTGTTCCGCCTCCTTCTGGCAGCTCAGCTGACAAAAGGCCAATTCAAAGCCAAGGGCTCTCGACGGCGGCTTAACAAGCCACCGGAGAGCCCTCGAGCCAGGGGCCCGCTGGGTAAACCCTGCGCACACGTGCACGCGCACGCTGCCCTCCGACAGATTGACCGAGGTAATTGAGTCTCCATTTGCATCGAGGAGCTTTCATCATCGGCCCGAGCACACGGCGGCGTCCAGGAGGGACGCGGGTATCGACCAAACGCCGCCTGCAAATGATCTACGGCGCTCGTTTTGTGAGGAGCTCAGACAGAACGCGTATTTACTGCAGCTTCCTGCCAGCTGACGCGTGCGGACGCTCGGCCAGTACAAATGGAGGCTTAAACCTCGCCATCAGTGTGAAAAATGAACGACAAACAGGGCGCCAAGTACTGCTGACAGGAAGGAAACACGGGCGAGGCCGGGATCGATGGAAAGAGACAGAAGAGGGAAGGACCAGAGGGATGAAGGGAGAGATGATGTGACAGGTGTAAAAACAGATTAAACAAACGCAGCTTTCTTTCAACTCTGTATCAAGATGTGGAGTCAGCGTTCAGTTTATTAAATCTAGCTATCTGAAGCTAGCTCAGCTCCCTGTTTGATCTTTAGGAGAGAGAAATAAATGTGCCACTGCAAAAGAAAGACGCCTTTTCTTAGCAACCACTGCCAGCGTGCCTTGATGCCATTAGGGCCTGGGGGGCTTCACATTTTTAAACTTCCGTGAAAGGAAAACCGAAGTGATGGCGTTTGGTCCCGCCAGGGGTTCTTGCGCTCGTGAAGCCAATAATCTCTAATCTGGCTTTTCTGTTTTTACGTACATCACTTTGTCACAGCTGTGGTTGTATTTAAAGTGCTTTATAAATAAAGTTGAGTTGAGAAAGGTTGTAGGCGGGGTTTACGCCTGGATTAACGTCATTACAATCTAATCTAGAGTATCTGAGCTGGTAACACTGATAATCTTGACAGTCATGTGAAACAGTGGGATTTACCTGTTTGTCAGCGTCCACCTGAGGGGGCGGGGCTACAGTAGGTCAGTTCACAGGCACAAAAACGTCCTTGCCTGCCAGCTTTTCACCATTTAAGGTGACTAATTGCTTTCTGGCTGATCTTGACTTTAGTGGAGGCTTTCTTTCTTTCCAATTAGGTGGCATCTTTCGCCTTCCACTTAATTAGCAGCATTAATGTGATTTCTTTGCACATAGTCGGGCAATTAAGAGCCCTGATTGAGTTTCATCCGATTAGCCTCCGCAAACACGCTAATTGACGCCTGAGATGCAGATGCAGCGCACTCAGAGAAAACCTGGACCTTTGGTGCTGCAGGGGGTTTGTGTTTGTGTGTGTGTGTGTGTGTTGATGTGTTAAGTGATGAGTTTTAACACTAATTTAATGCATCAGCTGCTTGGATTGGTGACGGATGTGAGCATTTGAGGTGAAGCGTTTTGTCAGAGTGGAGAGGGAACGTGTGTGTGTGTGTGTGTGTGTGTGTGTCTTACATGCAGGCTGGGGTGGTAGGTGAGCAGCCCGTTGTCACACAGCGTCACGTACTTCTTCTTCCACTCCTTGTTGAGGGATTTTCCGCTTCTCTTCAGCAGCATGCCCTGCAACACACCAGCGCCAACAATGAGCCTCTGACCCCGTGACCAAGGAGAGCTCCATCTGAAGGAGGCGGAGCTGAATCCGAGCCTGAGGAGACGCGGCGGGACGTGGACTGGTCGTCCTGGAGGCGCTCCCCTGGAGGAGACCTGGCTCTGCTCAGACCTCCTCCAGAATCCGTGCCAGAGAACTTGCGTGCAGACTTTTGCCGCCTGAACCTTCAAACTCTCACTGCAGAGTTTGGATCAGGACTTTTGCAGCCACTTAAATTCTTCTGCACACGCTGACCTTGGGATTCTGCGATTCTGCTGTTTGTGCAGGAAAATCACACTTCAGAAGCTCTGCTAGAAGATAACGAGCCCGGATAACGAGAGAAGTTCATCTGAACACAAAACAACGTTTAAACATGAGCTGAAAGCAGCAGCCAGAGCAGAAATCAGCAGTTATTTAATTGTCTGGCTCGTTTTTTTCCCCTTCTCTCCTACGCACATCAGCTGCGGCTGACTGACCGCTTAAAGCGAGTCACTGCCCGCTGCTCGCTCGCCCGCCCACACTTCATTTAATCCAGATTCATTAGGCTAGAGAGAAAGAGAGCAAGAAGGTCAGAGAGAAAGCGAGAGAGGGATCGAAATGGGAGAAAGATGAGAGATCAAAAAGAGGAGTAGGGGGAGAGTGTGAGGCGGCGGCAGCGGCGGCGGGGGATAAAACTGTCCGCTGATTAGCAATTACAGCCGCGCTACCACGCGTGTCCCTTCACTGGACCTCTGCAACATTAACACTCCGACAGAGGATGATAATAAAGTCCAGCCATGGGGGGGGGGGGGGGGGGGGACGGGCAGTCCAGCTGATGGACAGAACCCTGCTCGCCGCTGCCCTGACCGCTCAGCTTTCATTTAGGTGCTGGGAGTTGGTGGGACAGAGCGGCGTGCCCGGGGTCACCCGCGCTGCCGGGGACGCCACATTTGGTGTAATTGGCAATGACATCATGCCAGGAAGCAGCGGCTCGGAGTGACAGGAAGTGGAAGGACACGAGCAGCGGCGCTGATTATCGCCCGCGTCCCAAAGATGCACCGAGGACGTAAGAAATGAGAGGAAGTGACGCTTCCTGGCTTCACAGGAGCGCTCTATTAGGACTCAAGTCCATGGTCCAAGCTTCGGGAACAAACTGAGGATGGAAAAACATCCGTGAATCAGCTGTTGTCCATCAAACCAGCGCGTAAGCGTCCAAGATGGAGGACTTGTCCTCGTCCTTAAGCTGTCAGTGGCGTTAAAACGGCTCAGTGGAGATTAGAGGCAGAGTTAACGATGCCCACCAGTGAACTTTAGAACATTTCTGACCAGAAACACAGCTTACACTAAACAACACTGTTGTCAAGGCAACCACATGTTAGCGCTGAGGCACCTGTGCGAGCCTGAACACACGCCGGCTTTGGGGAACTTTCCAAAGCAAATCAGTACATATTAACGAAAACAGGTTTAGAGCATTTAGCAAAGAAACAGATCAAAGGGTTCGACGCCTGGCTTTGTTCTCGGCCCAACAGGAAGTTTTGGACCAGTAAGGAAGAGCAGATGAAATAAGTTATCCCTGCATCGCTTCGTAACCTTCCACCTATTTAACAAATTTCCCAGCATGTCATGAGTAAGTAAAGCAGACTGGTGTGTGTTGCAGTTATGGTGTGTGTGTGTGTGTCTGTGTGCGCGCGCACCCCCACAATGTGCTAAACGCAACTTGACGAGCTTCCTACTGCTGCAAAATGAAAGCTGCCGGCAGCCGTGCAGCTGTCAGGCCAGCTGATCATCCATTACTGCCTGTTAGTGAGCGAGCGACAACATGTTTGCAGGCGGGGGGGGGGTGGGGTCAGGCGTGGCGGTGGTGGGGGGTATTCAGCCACCGAATAAGGCCGCTTTTGAGGTCAGCTGATCCTCCAACTGAATGAAAATTCCACCTAGTGTGTTAAAAAGCGAGGAACTACGACACAACGAGTTAGCTCACTCCTCTAGCTCACCGTGCACGTTTACACAAAAATCACGTTTGTGAGACGTTGATGAAAGCAGAGAGGAGGAGGGATGAGGACAGCGACCGCACTTCACAGGCCACAGACAAGTGGCTTTAGTTGGGAACATCACAGCCAAGAAAACAGCATCGATCAAACCTCCGCCCTGAAGTAACTAGCGATGAAGCTAACTGGCCTGTGTGGCCGGCTGAGAGCGGACGGCTGATCTCTGCAGGCCTGGACTGAACCTCACTGAGGGCTCGGACAATATTTCTCACCCTTTTCCAACCAAACCTGGTATTTAGGGAGTCAGACGTCAGCAAATGAATTTTGGCCATCCATCCTGGGGAGGACAAGCCATCGGTTTGCTCCGGGGGAAGGCTAATTGAACGCTGCCTCAAAAACCGTCATGATGGCTAATATCGTTCATTACTCACCTCCCCCGGCGCCATGACACACACACATGCGTCGCCTCCTGTCTTACCTTCGGAGGGGCAGCTGGGGGTGGGGGACGGGGGGGCTGGCAGCCATGACAGCTCACAAGGTCTCCACATGGGAAAATAGATGAGGGGAGATAAATACATCGTCAGATGGACTCTCTCCCCGCCGTAGCGAGGCACTTCCAGGCCCGGTGAAGTATTGTGGCGTAGCGCTCGGGAAAAGGTCGCTCGCTCGCTCGCGGGTGAGAGGAGATTAAGTCATTTGTTAGGCATTCCAAAACGTCCAAGGGCATTAGTGGGACTCAGAAGTGTGTTCGTTCCTTAAAGAACAGAACAACGAGGCCGGGTCGGGGCGGACACGTCCAGGAATGGCGGAAAGGAAGCGAAGGGAGGACTTTAATGGCATTAAAAGCTAGTTAAAGATGGCCGCAAACGCAGAACTCCCCGAGTCACCCTCACTTCTACGCCCCAGTGACGGATTGGTGCGTAGCGCTAAAGGAAAGGTCGCTGGCTCGGGGGAAGCCAAAGGAGGGAGTCATTCGTTAGGAGACGCATCTGAGAATGGTCCTGGGCTCCAACCTGAGGGTGGAGTAACGACCACCACAGTCACATTTCAGTCACGGGGGACGGAAAAGGAAGCAGACTGATAACGCCAGGACAGATGAATTCATGTCTGGAAGTTCACAACAGCTGAAATCCACTTCAAAACCAACAATCATCCATTTTCATGGAGCGATGCTGGACAGACACCAGGAAAGGAACTTTACTGGTGGACTGGTCTACTGATATAGACTAATCTACCCTCTAATCCCTCAATCGACCCTCATTTTGCCCAGACAATGGCCCCCGCTCAGGCCTCTTCAGGGGTGTGACAGGGCAGATAGCAGAGCCGCTATCTCTCTGGAAGACATGGTCAAACCCTCCAGAGATCAAGACGAGCTCCAAAGGGCCAGAAGCACTTTTGTTCTCGGCGTCTCCAGAGAGCACCAGGCTAAATTAGAGGTGTCACCGCTGAGGGAGGGGACGGCGGCTGCGTCTGGAAGCCCCACGCTCCCTCCGCTATCGGGGTGGGCATCTGATGCAGCCTGAGCGCTGATCACAGGTCATCCATCATCCTCAGAGGCGAGCGTGAGACCACAGGCAGGTCAGGGGAACGTTCGATTGTCCCACCACCCAACAAAAAGCCGTGGTGTGGAATGGAGGTCTGGTGGAGATTTGATGTTAGCATTTAGCATCCTGCTTATGTCAGAAACGGAAAATGGTAACTGCAAAAAAATAAAGAACAAAATGTGCCAGTAAGAGTGAAAAGCACACACAAACACACAGAGAGTCTCTGTCACAAGGTCAGCACTGATGAGGCAAGGACGGCAAAGGGCAGGCCCCCAGGAGCCGGATGCAGAAGAGATCACATAAAACACCACAGAAGAAGAGGAAAGATGAAGAGGAGCTGATCTGTCTGATAAGAGTTCTGGGTAATTAATTGGAAACTCAATTATCCAAACCTTACTTCAGCAGTCTCAATTCATTAGCGGATAAAGAAGCCCGCCCCTCGCCCCGCTGACAAGCAGAGCGAGACAGGATGCGAGGAAAAAACTCTTCCTTTATTCAAGAGCCTCAGGTTGCCGCGAGCAGCTTTTGTCCGGGTAATCAACAAACGAGTGCGAGCGCCACCCACGAGCGTGCGCACACAGTGGAAAACAACAAAGCGAGCGCAGGGACACTGTGAGCGTGCTCGGAGCAACGTCGCCGCGCTGCTCCGTGGAGACCGTCTCGCCGAGGTGGAGCAAGCGGGATGCAAAGACGCGCTTTGATTGACGCCTGCGCTCGTCGTTTTAATTATTTCTCCAAGTAGAAGGGGACAGACGTCCCTCCGACACATCCCTGACCCCCCCCACAGAAAAATCTCATTTCCAGGGGTTAGTGTGCATGACAAAAATGTCATCATGGCCAAAATGGCTCCGAGCAGCGACAACCTTTCCCAGGGAAATGATAGTTTTCCAATCCGGCGGAAGGCGGATCCTGTCACCCTCGTTAAAGCCTTGATAGCAGCTCTTTAATATTCACCGTCTTAATTAGGGCCACAGTTAATTTCATTAAATTCTTTGGCTGCTAAATGAAGCAGATTATGAGACATCTTTTATTGCGGAGCGTGAAATTACAGCCTGCCCGCTGCCAATGGCGGGCTGAAACTAATGAATTACAGGGTAAATAACACCCGAATTAACCATCCAATTTAACTCCTTACAAAGCACCCGACGCCGAGGGGGGACGAGAGGACTTGTCAAAACCAGCCAGCCCCGTGCTCGTCTGCAACCCCGCAAGAGGCAATTACAACCACAACACTAATCAGCCCCTAACAGGAAGGAGTCGGCGGCGGACGGGCATTCCACCAGCGTCCCGGCCACGCAGCAAATGGTCCTTTATGGGAGGGGCTGCTCTTTTCTGCGCTCACGTTGTCCATTAACCGCCGCCGCGCTCTACATTTGCAAATACAAACACGAAGGAGCAACACCACTGCGAGAATCCCTGAAGGTCCCGACCCAAGCGAACCCTCTAAATCCTGCAGTTAAGTTCTGGTTCTACACCAACCAGAGGTTTTATTCGCTGGCATTTCAAATTTTTCTCCATGCCAAGAGGTCCCGAACAGCATGGGCTTCTGGCCGGGGGCCCCTCTGCAAACCCACAGACAAAAGTACAAAATATGTAAAAAAAAAACAAAAACAAAAAAAAAGTTGCCTTTTACGATGTATTTTATTACTTTCTACACTATTCTTTAATCATGCAAGAAGCGTTTATCAATTCTTTTTGTTTTAAGATGTCTATTACGAGTGTTTCGTGTTTGCTACGTGATTTTAAACTTAGATTCTTTTTTGCTATTTTTACATTAGCGCCCCCTGGCGGCCCCGCCCCCCACTGCTTCAACGTCTGAACTGGAGACGAATTTTGAAGGGAAACGTGTAAACATTGCAGCAAACCTTAGTTGTAATTTAAATTTAAGTTCTTCAGAGGGGAGGCTGCGGGTCCCGCCGCTCAGTGAACGATCACTGAGCCGGCCTTGGAAACAAGTGTGCTGGGCAGCTCTCAGGTGAGCCCCAGTAAAACACCAGTCTGGATCCGCGCCGAGTAAATAAACGTTTAGGAATCACTAAATGACTGGAGCAGCGTCCCAGCGGCCCGGCTGCTGTGTCGGGGAAAATTAATTTGTCAGATTGTTGGTTTTCAAAGTGCCTCGGTCAGCCGCTCGACAGAGACACGAGCGGGCCCCTCGCTCTCTCTCCGGTAATTAGCGCTTAATTAGCGGCGTGGAGCAGATGTCGAAGGAGCCCTGCGTCGTCAACAGCCTCTGCAAACAAAGCTGGACGCATCCGCTCACTTCAAGACACAAGAAACGGGGGAAAAAAGAGCGAGTGGCTGCTGGTGGAGCGAGCGTTCCCTCTGCGGGTTCTCACGCCGCCACGGCGGCTCCCGACTCCACGCTGGAGCCGTAAGATCCTCCTTCAAGACAAAGATAAACGTTCCTCCTGACGCCATGAACACGTCGAGCCTTTTGGGCAGCATCTGTGGGCGTTAATCTGCAATTTAAGTGTTTTAAATGGAATATTATATAGTTATATAGTAAATGTGTTTAGAAAAAGCAGGTAAGGCTTATAACATATATATATATAAGCTGAAGCTTATTTGTAATTTTGTCTGTCCAGTAACTATGCATATTAACATTTTTGACAGATGTTTAATCTGTCGTGTTGTTGAGCTCGGCAGATCATTTTAATCTCCATCTTTTTCAGATTTATTTTAAAAACGCCCAGAAGAACACAAATAAAAGCCGACCAATCTTCCGGCCACAACCGTCACGTCTGACGTCAGGAACGACAACGGCTACGATTGTTTTTACCGTTGACGGAAGGAGCCGTGGGAGGCGTCCCTCAGGGCGCCGCATCAGGCCTTCCGGAGTTTTATGCTGCAAGGACTCAGAACCACCCTCAGAAAGACGCTAACTGCTAAAAAAGACAACAGAGTCCCAGTTGAGGTTGCAGTTTGCGTTTCTGTTATTAAACGCGTGGCTCCGTTCCCGGTGGGAGACGGATTCGGAGTGCCGGCTCATTAAAAAGGACGCGCGAGCGCAGCGCTAACAGGAGAAGGTAAACCAGAGAGCAAATGGAGCGTTAATGGGCAAAAGGTAGTTGAACCTTGAATGTGAAGTGCACATGCACACAAAACACACGCACACACGCCGACTGGAGTGTCTAATTAGGGAGCAGGTCTGCGGTGTGTCGAGCCCGTGGTCGACACAGGCAGACGAGGCGAGCGCGACCACAGGGAACCATCAAATCAATTAACGTCCACTTCCAAAAGCATACACGAGAGGAGCGCTCTGCCTCAGAGCGCTGCCATTTCTGAGCCGCTTTACCGCGTCCAGCACGCCAGGCCAGGCTAACTCCGCGTCGCTCTTTATTAGCATTAGTTTCCTCAGCTGACTTAACGAAGAAGCTCCAGCTGAGCGGGTTTGGGACAACACTTACAAACACTGTCCGGACGCAGCAGATGTCATGTGACCTGACATCCACGGGAAATTGCTACATCCCGAGTTTTAGGTATTTTTGGCAGCTTTTAATTGTCAGTTTGACCCTCAACAATGACAAAAGATGCTGAAATAATCCTACTTTTATAGTTTCATGAATTAGCTTTATAGATTTTACAGCTTTATATCTAAAAAAAAACTCATCAGAAAGAGTCAAATTAGACAAAAATATAACTAGTAATTGAGAGAATTGAGGTCTGAGTGTTTTTCTCTGCCTGCTGAGCTCCACCTTTGCATCAGCAGCACCGAAGACGACTGCGGAGGGACGGCAGTTACAACCGTCAGCTGATGGAAGCTCATCACTTCAGAGCGCCAACACACTCTCTCACACACACACAGGCCACATGTCTCTCGTCCGCTCTCTCCTGGCGAGGTGGCGCCGAATCACAGATGCGATTTGTTCATTAGGAGATTACAGACGAGGCCGTGGCGCCGACGCGAGAGGCCGTGATTAGTGCTCGCTAATTGCCTTGTTGGGAGAACCCTCGACCTCCACCCCCCCGCCCGTACTGGAGAGGAGCTCGTTTATGTGGAATAAGGAGCCAGTTCAGGTGCTCTGCTCGCCATCACAGCAGGCGTGAGCGTGGATGTTTGCTTGCCTTCTCCTTCATCCTCAGCTTCCTCCTCTTCTCTTTTCATTCCTGCAAAACGCTGCCGCCGGCGCTGCAATCAAACGGCTCGAGATGACAAAAAAAAAGGGTCTTTGAACACAAACAGAGATGCCTGTAGTGGCCGAACAGAGGGAGGGTCGAAAAAACAGAAAGAAGAAAAGAGGGCGAGAAAAAGGAGCGGTGGAGGGAGTGGCAGACAGATCCGTTCGCTCTCCTGTTCCTAATGATGCGGTTGGAGGACCCAGGAGAGCCCCTCACTCTAATTGATGTTAAGTGTGTGATTTCACTGCTAATCAAGGCCGAAAAATCAAACACAGAGAACGAGAAAGAGAGAGAGAGAGAGAGAGAGAGAGAGAGCGAGCGAGAGACTCACCTGTTTGATGGGAATGGCTCGTCCGCTCCCGATGCTGTCGGCTCGAGCTTCCAGGCCTTTCTTCTCCTTGTCCGTCTCGCTCGCCTTCCTCGACTGCAGAGCAGATGAGACGTGAACACTTATTATCGGCGGCAAGTTCAACGCCGCTACAGCGAAACCAGTCAAACCAATGTGGTTATGTGCCAACGGTGCGGCTGCACGTGAGCATCAGATTCTGATTTAGTGAATATTGATGAAGACTCTTGGCTGGGCACAAAAAAATGTATTCATGTGTGTAATTACCATGTAATTAACCAATAAACACTTCATTGGAAGAAAGTAAGTTATTAGAAATGCTTTCTTTTCAAACAAAAGAGCTGTTTCCACGGAGACGCTCACAGTGAAGAGGTTGGAGCGGCGCTTGGACTGCTTCCGGACGGGCGTGGGGGTGTTGGTGGTCTGCGGGACGTCGATGCGGAGCTCCTTCTGGCTGGTGCTGGGCGTGGACGGCACGGACGACGAGTAGTCGCTCAGGCTCCCGCCGCCGTTGCTCGTCTGGAGGGACAAAAGCGCCAGTTCAACGTGACGGAGCTCTGTGTGTGTGTGTGTGTGTGTGTGTGTGTGTGTGTGTGCGTGTGCATTGACCTGGCTGATGTGGATGGCTGACACTTGCGTGGCGCAGACGGACGAGTGACTCGGCGAGTTGGGGAGCGACTTGCACGGCCCGATGGAGAGCTGCTGCTTCTTCTTGTTGGCCACGATCTTCTGGGCCACTGCGACACACAAGTCGTGTGACAGAATAAGACGAGGACGAGGAGCGGTCCTCAGAGCAGAACGCTCCCAGGACGCATCAGGAGACCTAACATTTACACCCGCGCCGTCTTCAACACTCCATCATTGGTTCTCCTCACTCTCGCTGCTGCCCTTGGCGCGGCCCGGTGTCACCTGGCGGTAAATGTTTACGACCGGCTGCTCATTAACGGAGGCCGAGGCTTTAACGAGACCAATTAAAACAATGGCCTCATCGGAGACGCGCCGTGTTTATTGCAACAGAGATAATGGAGTAACTAAAGTTATAACTCTCCCCTCCCCCGACTCCGCAGACGCTGGGTTTGCTCCTGCACGCTCTGCTTTTTAATGTGATTATTTACAGACGTTAGCATGTGATGCTAGCTGGGCCGGAGCAGAGAGGCTGCGTCCCCCTTCAGGTGTGAGGAGCAGTTATGATAAGGTTGTGCTAAGTATTTAAACTGTGCGGCTGATGTAATTTAAGCTAATCCATCAATCTCAGTTCTGCTTGGAGAAGCTGCCATCGGGTCTAATGGAAAGCTCACCGCTTTGATCAGATTTACGATGGGGCTGCGCCACCAGCTAGCATAAAACGGGACAGGGAGGTCAAACAATCAGAGAGGGACTTAAGAGCCGCTTTTCTAGGGCTCAAATGATACGTCTTAATAAAGACAAGCACGTTTTATAATTTTTAAAGTTTTTTTTCCAGAATCAGCATCAATGTGTGGATTTATAGTGATGAATGTGTGTCTGGTGTGTGTTTTAGGGGGGTGGGGGTCACCAACTCAGTCTAAGGGTGTTTAACATCTGCAGCCTCAGAAAAATGAACTCTGTGTGTGTGTGTGTGTGTGTGTGTGTGTGTGTGTGTCGGGGTGGGGTGGAGGGGGTTGCGTTGGTGTAATTAGGCTAATTAAATTAGCTCGCTGATGGACGAGGGAACATGGTGCTGTCACCCTCCTCCACCTTAGCCTCCATCCCTCACACAGAGGTCACTCCCCCCAAGTGGACCAGGCTTCACTTCATATTACAGGAGATCCACACACACGCACACACTCGCACACTGCTGCAGCCTAACAAAGAAAATGAGTGGATAAAATAAAAACACTCTTCGTCTCTGCAGGTATGTTCAGGAGTCGTCAGGCGACATTAGCTTTAGCATTTCATCGACCTCAACGGAAAAAAAAATTAAAACCATCATCAGAGTCACGACGTGGATGACAGTCAAAAACCGCACAAGTCCCCTCCTCCCTCTCCCCCTCACGCCATCTCCCCCGAATCTAAAAATCATCATGATGATGAGGAGGCCAATTATTTTTAACGCTAAATGTTGTGGTCACTCGTGTAGCTTCTTCTCTCTCTCTCTCTTTCGTTGTGCAGCCACTGAAACACATCAAAACCTTTAATATTCACCCCCCCCACACACACACACACACACAGACACAGACACAGACACACACTAATCAAGTCAAATTAGAGCGAATCAGCACTTCTTCACTGGAAGCCTCTGCTTGTCGCCGTGACGATGCAGCCGATTGTGAAGCTGGATATGGGAGATGTAATTAAAGCCCCCACCCCCACCCCCACCGTCTGACCAGCCATAATTGATTCGGACTCTGAATGAAGCGAAGGTCATGGAGATATGCATCAGGATCAATACACACACACGCACGCACGCACACACACACACACACTCTCATGCTTTTTTCATAAATTGTGATTTCATTTACAATCGACAGGCCGGACAACGTTTGCAAATGTCATTTAAATCAGCGCCACAATCTGTCAGAGGAGATGTAAAAAAAGAAAAATAAATATGTATTTATATGACCAATCAATGCTGACAAACAGTGACAATACGATAAAACTCAGGAGAAAAGATGGCGGAAAGACGGTATAAAATTACATCTGGCATCAAATATTCAAGAAACACACACATGCACACACAGACACACAGACACATGCACACACACAGCTCCAGGCAGCTGTCGTCTTTCGGGTGTTGACACAAAACATTAAACTCGATGTCTGCTGGATGATTAAAATACTGATTAATTTGAGATAATGACAAGAAAAATACCAGAGACGAGAAAACACAGATACACACACTGGAATAATTAAGAAGATAATAAGGCATCGTTTAGTGTGGAAAACTTCCTCCTGGCCAACAGACAGTCTCTCTCTCTCACACACACACACACACACACACACACACACAGACTGATAGAGTCTGAATTCTTGGGAATGCTTCCACAGTCACAAACGTACAAGGCCTCAACTCTGTTCCTGCACTGCCCCCCTCAGGACAAACCGCGTAATGACACGTCACGCAGCAGGGTCGGGCCGGTTGATCACGTGACAGAGGAACCGGAGCTAAAACACTCTGCGTCTATTAAAAACAGATATAGACTAAGGTCCCATGTTAAACACGTGTATCTATCCGTTGCTAAAAATATTTCCATATGAAGCCACAAATTTAGTTGGTTAAATCTGAATAAAATCTATGAACATGAGAACTCCGTCAAGGTCCCTCACGACCTTGATGACGACCCCAGACACTTTTCTATTCTGCTAATGTGATATTTTTATGATTTTCTCTAAAGAATTGTGGGTTCTCGCAGGTTTAGGCCCCTCCCTGCGTCCGTCCCCTCGTTATGATAAAACTTAATTGCTGTTCGGTTTGAGCTAAATAGGCGATCGGGCCCATTTAATTTGTAATTCATGTGCGATTAGGAGAGTCTGAATGGCTCTGGCTGGGGTATCGGGGGGCTGTGGAGAGGAGGGGAATGTCACCTTCCCAGAGGACCGGATTACAGTAAAGACTTGTTCATACCGTCCTGGAAGACCCGCTCCACGTTGAGCCCGTAGGTTGCGCAGGTTTCATAGTAGGTGCAGCGTTTGAGGTCGTTGGACAGTTTCCTTGCTCGGCTGTCTTCGATCACTCTGGGGTTGGCTGAGGTAATGGCATCTGCAAGAGAAATTCACAAATACCATGAAATAAAACAGACCTTTATTGGCTTCTGTAGTCCTTTAAAAAGATGAGCAAATCATTTTTCAAACGTGCCTTAATTTATACAAAGAAATTATCAAAAACTTGTGTAACAGTAAGTAAAAGTTTAATATTTGAGTTGAGCTGAAACATTTTTGATATTCTGGCGCCCTCTGCTGTTTAATCTCAAGAGAGTTTCTCCATTTAAAAACGTGTTTCCAATTTAAATCTTTCATTTTAAGAATTACGAATTTAGTTCTTGATGACTGTCCAGAAATAACTTTTAAATAAAATTATTTCTTTAAAACACCAAAGTTAACTAAAGTAACCCAATTTAAAAACCTGAAACATCGGATAATCTTTACAAAACATCACTAGCTATGATCCAATTCTGGCTCCAAAATATGATTTAGGTTAAAAAACTGCTAAAATCTAGATGTATCTTCATCTGATAAAATAAAATATTTTGTTATCTGTTATCTAACAGCGGCTGTAGGATTTCCAAGAAATCGGAGAATGAAATGTCTGTAATGACAGACATGAAGCACTAGATGGCAGCAACACTACAGAAAAGACTTGTGCCTGCGTGTTTGAGCGTGTGCGCGTTTACCTTGCGTGCCGACCAGCACCAGCGGCAGGTCAGCCGGGTTCCTGTAGCTCGCGAGGCGGTTGAAGTAATGATAAACAGTCTGGAAGCTGTTTTCGTCCTCCAGACTGAACACGAAGATCACGGCGTCAACCCACAAAGCAAACTGCAGCAGAGAGAGAGAGAGAGAGAGGTGGTTACTGTCCCGCCATTATTCTGCAAGAATACTGATAAAAGCTGCAGAGATGTGGTGAATTCAGAAATATGAGATGCTTTTATCCTAAAAACAGAATCCGAACAGGAAAACACACTTTCCCTGATGTGGACTGGGAGGAAGATGATCCCTGTGAGGTGAACAGGTGAATTATTCATGAACTCTCTTCCATCTAGACTGACATTAAACTCCATGTGGCCACTTCACAGGATAGAGGGAGTGAAGCAGAAGTCTGACCCATTTGTATGGATCCAGTATGGAAGGATGAGAGACGCAGATGAACTTTAAACGAGCCAACATGTTCAGGTTCAGTGAGGCTGCAGTACCCACCTGAGCCTCTGGGGGGCCTCCTTCATCTCTGATGAGCAGCAGGTGAGACTGGCCGTCGACCACGATCTCCTTCTTAAAGCGACCGCCTGCGGGAGACAACAGCCGGTGTCAGAGCCGCAGGAGCAGCGGAACACGTGCACGTCTGTTCTAGTCTGACGTGATCGATGGATCGATCGGGTGATTGATGGGTGCTACGCAGGAGGGGAACGTTTACTATGAACATTACTGACATGAGCGATTAACAGAGGAAGTGTTAAAGGCAGATGTCACTCTCTCTCTCTCACACACACACACACACACACCGATCACTACAGCTGTACGATATTATCGATAGTAGGCGCTGATGTTTTTATTTTATTACTGCAAAGCTGCTTCTTCTTCTTCCTCAGGTTTATTTCTGGCTGAAACTTGAGTTCAGGAAGTTTATGAGTCCTCTGGTGGTTTGGGGCCTTCTGGGCCCCTGAGAAGATGTCTGGGGTGATTTTAATTTTCCCACGTTTTATTTTAAGCTCGAGGGTTGAGTGACTTTACTCTGGAGGCTGGGCTGGAGAGTCGGCTACTGACAGATTCTAGAAACCAGTCCTGCACCACCTTTATGGGTCCAAATTAGAATGAACCAGTTCATCACCTGTGAACATGCTGTTTTTAGCCTGTATTTATCGTCATGACAACAGTTACCTTGGTCTCGGAGCAGAACTTCCCTGTTTCTGCAGAGGACCACGCACATGAATAAAGTTCTTCCTAAATTTTACAGGAAGCGGAGGAACCCAAAAACGGGACTCTGAGTTATTTTGGGAAGTCGAGATGATCGGCCAATCAGAGAGCAGAGAGAGCTGCAGCCAAACGTGGTGATCTGTGCCGCGGTAATGATAGAGAGAATGTTTATGTGGGACACACACACACACACACACACACACACACACACACACACACAGAGCGTTTTATGAGGTTGGTGAAAGGGCCAGTTTCCTCCCTTTTCACATATTTTGTTGAGATGTTTGTGTTGCACTTAAATTAAGAGGGGAAGTCCTGATTTAAAGGGTTTTAACGCTCATTCATGCACAATATTCATCAAACTACTGCTGATCAATGGACAGAATGAGAGGAACATTAAATTCAACAGAGGATGAACAGAGATTTCATGAATAAAAGATGATCAACAACATCCCCACTGTTGCGTCTATGAGGAGGTTTCCTGTGTTTGTGTGTCTGCTGTGATGAAGGGAGGAGGAAGTGAGGCTCAAGCTTCCTGTGGACGGCAGATGGAGGCGGCGGTGCCGAGTCAGCGCTGGCTGCCGCCTCAGCGAGTTTCTGTGCATTGGTGTACAGTATGCGGGCGCGATGCCATGTTGACATGCAACACAACAGGAGGGATGAACGTGAAAAGATAAGACAAGTGGGCGGAGCTACAGCGCCAGCTTCAGCAGTCGGGAAGATGCCCAGGTCAGACCTCCGTCCTAGATTTGTCGGTTTTTTCTCACCGATAACAAGACGGAAACACATCAACAACTGAAAGAGGCGGAGCTCACAGACATTTTCTGCTGCTGAAGCTGGTCTTTGGATCTAAATGGACGGATGGAGCGACTGAGCGAAGAGTGCGGCAGCAGAAAGAGGATAGTTACCTGCATCCACGTCAGCTAGATTACAAACGCAGCCCAGAAACAAGAAACAAAAGCAACAACAACAAAAAAAAAACATGAAAGATGCAGCAACAGTTAATACATGCACAGTCAAAACCCGCAAACCAGAGATCCAGAGCGAGAGAGAGAGAGAGAGAGAGAGAGAGAGAACAGTCGGAGGAGGGAGGTTTCAGGGGCAAGAGATTTATTATTGTAGAGATTTATTTGCAGGTCAGCTGGAGGCCAAAAAACAGGGATAAAAAACCACAGAAGAAGAAACGTATAGAGTTCATGGCTGGACCTGTTTACTGCTCTGAGGAAGAGCACCTTCAGTGGTTTAATACCTCTGAAACATCAGATGCACATCCAGCACATCTACACTGCCCCGCCACGCTTCAGCCTGACTGGTCCACTCGTTTGCCACTCATTTCCTCCCGTTTGTTTTCTTTATCTGGACCGGCGAAAGTTTGATTATATTTGTGTCCAGAAAAAGCGGTTTCTCCCAGGCTAACATTAGCCAAGTTGGTAGCTACAACCAGTGCAACAGACAGACAATAATCTGGATGATAATTTGAGATTCTTTTGTTCATTCTTTATAGTTTACAGTGATGGAAGGTCAAGAAACAAAGCTCAAGCTGCCTTTTTTTCATTTTTTTTGCATTCTGGTCTGCTAAAATTCCACACTGGCATTAGCATTAACGATCCAACCCAGGTTAATGGGCTCAGTCTGGTGGGTGTGCTGGTGTTACGCTGATCTCCCTGAAGTCACACACACAATAAAAGTGCTGCAGATGAAAGAAAACAATAGAATCTTTGAATCAGGTTTGGTGACTTGTGCGAGCAGCTTTAGTTCTGGTGGTTGCGGGTGATTTCCCAGCGTTTTAATGGCTTCCATGTGCCGACGCTCGGCTGCTGTTTGGCTTTCGGGGTTGATTTTGGAGGCCTGTTCAATCAGGAAACCCCCCCACACTACACGGGGGAGCACTAATCACTGTTGCCTTAACACAACACAGGGTCGATTGTGCGAGTTTGAGCCTGATAATTCACTTTGGACTCATCTCTAGACAGTTTCATTCAACGCCTCACACTGATGCGTTCAGGTGCGGTCGGACAAAAGATCAAAACACTCGATACAAAATGGGACAAAAGGCTGTGGGAATGAGAAAACCAATATGCTAGCATAACAGATTTCTTTGTTTCTAAACCTAGAAATAATAGTTTACTCTTTTCCCTTCATTGTCTAAAAGTTTACTGACAAAAGGCCAAAACCCAATAAGCTCTTGAACGCAGCTTTAGATACAAAATTCAAATAAATCAACGAAACAAGAGGCCGCTCTGGTGAGAGTTTGTGGGGCTCCAACACTAACTTGAGGTTGCCAGATGATGGAAAGCGTTTGCAGTGGGGGGGGGGGGTGTCCTGCAGCAATCTGTGCTGCAGCCCAGGCTCCAGTCTGCAGCCCAGGAATAGTTCTGGCCGGTGGATGTGTGTTGCTGAGCCCGCCACCGACGCTCCCCATCAACTGCCATGGGAATCCAAGCTCCCATGTTATTTTTAGATCCCTGGAATCTCAGCGCCACACGAGCTTCCTGTCCTTTTCTTCCCGTGAAGCTGCGTTCAATGCGGTTATGCAACGATATCAGAGATGCTCCTGGTGATTTACCTGAAGCTGAGACACATCTGTGTGGACGAGTGGCGCCGAACAACAACTCCATCCAAGGTTTTGGGCCTGGCTCCCGAAGGAGGCGGGAAGCTGCCGTGTTGCAGTTGGCAGAGCTGCTGTGTAATTACGGCCGAGCGGTGGAAACGGCCCAGCGGACATTTCACCGTCTGACGCTGGTCATTTTTCAGAGATACGTCACTGCTAAAAGAGATTTTCTCACTTTTTCAGAACACTCTGGGGATTCCCCACGACCGCCAGCAGCTGGGATTCTTTTCCGGAGTCCATTTTTATCAACTACTCTCCTGGAACATATTAATCAAAGTGTTCTTCCAACGGCAAAACTTGAAGGAGTCGGTATTCCACAGAGGGCTTGGAAGCTGAAACGCTTTAGTGGGCGGCCTGGCAAGCACATGACAACGGCACGACTTTTCTTCCCAAATGAGCGATGCCCGATGGTTTTCAGGGGGTTGAGCGTCACAAACAAAAGGGTCAGAAAAGTCAATTAGCTGCAGCTCCGGAGAGAGGGGTTAAATATACCTTTCCTTCAGCGGTTAGAGAAGGAAAGCAGGGGAGTTTTTCTAGAAGCTGCTGGAACCAGTTTAGAAATGTCTCCAAGCTGACGAGTAATAACCGGTTTTCATACGCCGGGCACTTTGTTTTAAATATCCGTTTACAACAACTGCTGCTTGCATGGCCTCACTACATGCTTTTTTGAGCGGCTGAGGCTTTTAATTTGAAATCTTGGAGCAGGAAGAGTCACCAAGGGTTACTTTCATGGCAGAATTTTTCGGGTGGGGGTTCGGAATCGTTTTAGCATCATAGCGTTGATGTCTTATTAAACTCAAGATGAGATCCTTTCTGACTGGTTTGAGGATGCGTTTTTGCAGATCTCGGAAGGGTCTCTGTGCCAGTGAGACTTCCCAACACTCCGTGAGTGTCGGGAGAGAAAAGAGTCGGTGTGTGAAATATTAAAGGAATGTGGGGTTTGGCAGAAGTGGGTCTCCGCCTGAGGAGGCTGCTCCGCTCGGCGGTACGTGGGCGAGCTGGAAAGCCGAGCGGCTTTAATATTGGATGAGGAATATGGCCGATTCCGCGGGGCGTGAGTGGGGAGCGGATAGAAAACACAGTTGATGAAACATTCAGGAGTGAAGAGAAAGTGGCGCAAAGTGCACAGCGAGTCGCCGTCATTAAACTTTGATTGTGTCCACATTAACTTGCCACTTTTTCAGGGATAATTCCAGATTATTGCAGCATAATATGAGTATGTTTCTTATAATACCGCCAAAATAAGGGGAGCGGATCCTTGTTATTAAACATTCTGAGAAAAGGATAAATGAGCCCGTAAATCTGTGAAAATGAGAGCAGGCGAGCGAGGAGACGTGTGCGAGACTGGTGCGCGTTCCTTCTGGTCTGATGGCCAGAGTTGAGACTGAGCAGACGAGAGCGGCGGGTCCACAGCTTCCTCACACACGGAGGTGGGACGGGACCGGAGCCTCAGCTCTGGGCGCTCGCGTGCAGAAGGCTGGTGTCCTGCCTGCTGGGCTTTTAATCCAGCCGTGCTTTTTGGAGCTGGCTTAATCTACTTTGCTTGTTTATTATTATTTATTTATCTGCTTGACCTAATCTTGGACAGAGGAGGGGATTGTGGGTAAAGCTGGTGAAGATCCAGGCAGATCTCAGAGACAGCCAGGCAGAAGCAGTGCGGGTCTCACCTTCGGGTGACTCCTCCTGGACGTACGTTCCTGTCAGGTACCTGTGGACCAGCGCCGACTTTCCGCTGGCCAGGTTACCCACGATGCCCTGGAAGAGAGGGGTCGACCGAGTCAGAGAGCGCCGCCTCTGGAGCGGGTGTGACGTCTGTCTGGATCACTCACCACTTTGAGTTCTGGAACCGTCCGGCTCAGCGTCCACTCCTGACTGTTCACAAAGGCGTCTGCAGAGACAAACACAGCCTGTCAATCACAGAGCGCGTGCTGCATTCAGGAACCGCGGGTCAACCGAGACTTCCAGGAGGGAAAACGCTCTTCAGCCGGCCAGAGTGACGCACTTTCACGGTAACAACGATGACATCATCACCCAAGCTGGCGTGGGAATGAGGAGAGAACACGGCACATCTACCTTTCCGAACACACACACACACACACACTTAATATTCCCAAACTGAGCGAGGCCCTTTGCCAGAAGCACACACCCGTTTTGACAGTTTTCCTTCCCTCTCCAGGACAGACGGTGTTTTCCAGACCAGTCTTGCGTGTCTGAAGGACCATCACGCCTCCTCGCTCGCCTTGTGTGGGCCTGCAAGTCTGAGGCAGAGCTTGACTGCTGTGTTTAAGATCCACAGCGGAGGAAGCGCGGCTCGGAGGTCATGGGAAGTGAGGGGTGCTGGAGACGAATCGATACTAGGCAACAGGCGCGCGCGCGCACACACACACACACACACAAACAGTGGGAACCTCACAACAACACTTCTGCTTTCTGACACTGACAAGCCAAAATTTTCCAACAGTAAACTTTTTTTTTTTACTCTATTTGGACAGAAAACTGGTTTATTTGGAGCTTTTCTGTGACTCAGGGATGAGTTAAGCCAAATTCATTTCATAAAATACATGTGAAGCGCTCTTCAAACGTCCTGCAGACGCAAGAGAAGCACCAGAAGGCGACGTTGGTCATCCCCCAGCGGCGGCACCCACAGACACGTTTCCACTCAGATCCCCTCCGTGATAACTAGGCCAGTGGGCCACGTCCACGACCACTTACAGCCTTCAGCCCTGCTTTTACTAATGCAGCAGCAATCTGTGTCAGCCGGCACGCTCACAACGCACCTCCACCAGAGAGAGAGAGCGAGGGAGGGAGAGAGACAGAAAGAGAAGTTGCGTGTCATCTTTGCGCTAAGAGTCCTTGGGAACAATAAAAGATAAGAAAATGTTCATGCAGGCCATTGCTCCAGACCTGGAATGCAGCATTGTTTTCCTAAAAACCTTCAAGGTTTTCAATGTGGATAATGACACTGAATACAGCTAGCAAGGTAAAGGTGACTACCAGTGACTGACAACAGACTGAATGTTGTGTGTGTGTGTGGTTGCTATCAGTCCCAAAGAAACCAGGAAGAAGCTAGCCTGTTTGTGAGGACACACACACACACACACACACACACACACACAGGGGGGATTGTAGTTTCCACAAACGCCTGCCTGTGCCGCGCGACCCCTCCCTCTCTGCCAGGCAGGATGTTGACCCAGCTGCTTCCTGTTTTCAGGGGTCGTCCAGTTTCCCCCGGTTGGTTTCCAGTGGGACCCAAAAGTGGGCCGCGGCAGGTGACAATCAGCCACTGGGCCAGGTGAGTCCAGCGTCACCGCTGCACTGGTCAACTGGGCTGGAGTCCCACATGTTTGACTCCCACAGGTGAGGACGGAGGACAGGTGGGCCAGCAGGTGGCTGAGGTCACCTGATCAACACACGCTGACGCAACTAATCTAAGTGTGTGTGTGTGTGTGTGTGTGTGTGTGGGAGGAAAGTTCCAGAGGAGCGTCAGTGTCATGAAGGACAAAAGGACATCTGAACTCCATCCCTCCATCCCTCGAGGACGGCTGACGGCCACGGCAGGAGAGTGTGAGAAGATGCGGAGAGAAAACAGATGGGTGAAGATCTCCTCCGCTCTGCTCAGGGACAGGAAAACTCGGAAAGGAGAGCATGTGGGACAGAGAACACTCCTCCCTCCATCCCTCCATCCTCCCACTGTGCCAAAGAAGTGCAGGACCAACAGGAAAGAGAAGAAAAGCCTCAATAGGGAGGTAGAAAGGGAATAATCTGCATCGTTAATCCTGTTAATCGATTCCAATCTGACTCTGGGTGATCCCTCAGTGATCTGGAGAAAGTGGGAGATTCTCTTTTGTGGTTCCAGAGAGGAGGACAAATGAGCCGGTTGACGTAGAACCAACCCAGAAGGATCTTTCCTCCGCTGATCTGCAGAACCAATTTAATCCTGCGAAAAAAGTGAAGCCGTAAACCCAGAAGACGTGAACACAAATAAACGCAGACGTGCGTCCAACTCCTGCGAGGACCGCTGCAGGTCAACGAGGCTCTGGCTAACGAGCTCCGAAGCGTCCATCCGCTGCACAACCAGGCAGGACAGACCAAGCTCACACATGGTTTTCAGCAGGCGGCTGCAGACCGCGCCGTGCCGGCGCCTGCACAGCATCATGGGTAAAACAGGCCGAGGCCCAGAAGAAAAGAGGCGGATGAGAGGAAATGGGAGATAAATTGAGAGCAGATCAAAAGAGGGAAATGAAAGCAGGACTGACAAGGGTCTGATTCTCATTTCCCTGCGCACATTGTTACATTTCCGCACCGCTTCTGTGTCCAAGAAGGCGGAATCTGAACGCGAGAACTGCCAGACACCGTGTAGAAGGCTCCCTTCAAAGACTGCTTCTCAACTAGGTTCACATGGAGGCGAAAAGGCTCCAGCATCAAAGACAAACGCGCTTCTTCCCAGCAATCTTCCCCCGAAATCTGGTTTTAGTTGCAGGAAACATAAACTGAGATCGGACGGATGTCACAACACACACGGCCCCAACGTTAGCGCGTCAGACGCGAGCGAGGCTCCAAACACGCTGTTTACATCCCAAACAGCAGCGGTGATCACGTAGAGAGCGTGAACGTGAGGAGTTACAGGACGAACGGCGGCTCGGGGATGATCTGCCAGATGATGGAGGACGGTCTGGTTCCGTCTGACAAACATCCCCGACGGAAGAAAGAATCCAGCAGTCACAAAGAGTCACAAAGAGCTAAACAAACGTCCCAAATCCTCTCGCTTCTCTGGAGTGTGTTCAATCCCAAACAAAAGCCTGGCTCCATCCCGGGATCAGCATCAGAGGCGAAGGTTTGTCCACAAACACAGAACACAAATACGAGCCCACATTTGTGAGCAACGGCTGACACGTTCTTTACGGTAGCGTCCACGGAACCAGACTTTTAACTCTTGAAAGAGCCCTTCGAGAGGGCCCCGCTGAGGCTGATGCGAGCGTTGGGAGTTCAGCAGGTGTGAAAAATCCTGGATTTACTCTTGCGATGAGCTCCAGGAACGATGCTAGCATGCTAAAGAAGAAACCGTGTCAATCAAACTGGCTGGATACAGACGATTCACAGACACAACGGGGAAAAAGAGCAAAGCGGGCCAGATGGACGACTGACAAGAAGAGTATGGTCAAGAGGAGCTGTAGCAGGAGTGAGAGGGCATCTTAACATCTACACACACACACAGCTGAGTGAATCTGCAGCCTGTCTGAAATGAAAAGGGCGCTTGTGTCTGCTTTAGTGTGGAGAAGAGCAGGACGAAGCCTCGCTGCATCTCTCTCTGCTCGGAGCTTCCTTCAACAGCATTCTGACGTTTCTCTGCCTCCAGCAGCGAGCAGGCGGTGATGGAGCGCTGAGCTCCGAAGGCCGGTCGGCAGACAGCAGCTGCAGCCAACCTGCTCCCCGTTAGCTGCTGCTTCAGTCTCGCCAGGCAGGTGGCGCCTGATGGTGCTGCTGCTTCCAAGATGCTGGTATGAAGAAGCGTTCTGGAAATAGAACCGGCGCTTTTCAAACTGAATGAATGCTGGATGGATGAAGACGTTGCTGGTTCTCAGCCCCAGGTCAGCTGACATCGGCTCCAGACCCCCCGCCCTCATCCATCTGGTTGAGTCTGATGTTTGAGCGTAAACAGGATGAACAGGTGACGCAGCAGCCGGTTCCAGACACGCCTCCCAACTGGAAACAACAACCACCACCTGACGGAGGGAAAGCTCCACGAAGGCAGCGTCCTGCAGGCTAACGACACCACCACCGGCTTCAGGCTTCACGAATGACACAAGGGTGGGGACAATCAGGGGAGGGTGTGTGTCAGAGGGGAAGAAGATGCTCGCTTTTCCCATCACAGCTCAGATCGGCTGGCCTGAACTGGGAGCGACAGCAACCCGATGGAAAAGGAATAACAAGGACATCCCTGCGGCCCAGTCTGCACTGGAATGTGCAGTGGTGGGTCAGCTTTGATAAGCACGCAGGAAAAAAGCATCAGAACCAAGAAAAACAAACCAGAGGATGGAAAATCTGACACAATGGCAGACTGTGGAGTGACAACACTGCCCAGTGTTCCCAGTCTGGGGTGTCTGAAGGAGCCGGGGGCAGGGCTAAACCACCAACACACATCCCGTGGGATTAGGGCGAGGTTTTCATGTCTTTAGGACCCCAGATGTATGCCACATGTCAGAGAACAGCCTGCACCGCACGTGCATGCAGGTCATGTGACCCCAAAGGTCCACCTGCACTCGGGCACACTGGACAGACAGAAACCAGCCATCAAGTGACGAAGCGTCCACATCGGTCAGGACCAGTCCCCAGAATTCTGAGCGAAAACAAGCAAACACAACAAAAGCAGTCAGCAATCAGCACCGAGGTAAACAGCAGCACGCAAAATCTGAATACAGGAATATGTAAGAAAGACGGGAAAAAGAGCTACGGTATTATCACCGCAAAACACACCCAAACACACACACACACGCCAAAACGCACACAAACACCCATCGCTGCTGGGTGTTACAAGCTGGCAGGTTTGACTATGAATAAATGATCTCTAATGCTACTTTTGTCTTATCAAACGCACACACACACAGTGGGATCACGAGTGGAGTGTGGCTGTTCCTTGCCTCAGGGCAGGGTGTGTGTGTGTGTTGGGGGTTAAACCGCCGCCCGACTGTGACAAATTAGCAGTAGGACCTCATCAGTCACACGTGGCATCAGATTATCTCAGCCGTCGCTCCTCACCCCACTGTCTGTCTCTCCACACGTCGGCTTCTTCATCCACTTCTGCACAGGAGCCAGTTTCAAACATCACACCTGTGTGTGTGTGTGTGTGTGCGCGCGCGCATGTTTCAAGCCACAATAAAAGCTTCCACTCATCAGCAGTGTGCTCCTGTCTGTCAGCTTCCTTTTACCTGTCTTAATTAAACCAGTCAGACAGGTAATGACTGACACACACACACACACACACACACACACACACACACACATTAAACAAATGCGACTGCACACCTTCTGTTGGTCTGAAATGAACACACTGCTTGTTTGTTCAGACGTCACAATAACATCACATTTGGACACGGATAAAAACACGCCTAGAGCTTGGATACACACACACACATCCTGCTACATGTAGCATTAGCATAAGCTACATGTTTGTAGACTGTGACTGCACAGAAATCAGCAGAATTCATTTCTTTGCAGTATTACAGCAAACAATCAGAGAAAGAAACCACAAGGTGTAAAAGGTCCGACAGAAGCCTTTAACTGGACGTTTGTCATCTCCCTGACACACTGTGGTACCATCATCCATGTTTACTTCACCAAGCTCATCAATACTGCCACAAAAACGACGTGAAAACAAAAATTCCTAGGTAAAAAAATGGCAAAAATGGCAGCCTTAATTTTGCTAAAAACAGCCGGTATTTTTCCACTTCTTCATTTCTGTGTGTGTGTGTGTGTGTGTGTGTGTGTTCGTTAACTGTGTTGTTAATCAGACCTCCAGGCTGCCGTCTGATATTAGTCGTCCCGGAGACACAATTAGCACCAGTCTGGAGGAGGATGAGCTGCTGTGAAGGAGAGTGATGCTGGAGATCTGTTTAGCATGACAAGCTAATAAAGCGATCATGTGACCGTCGCTCACCTGAGCTTTACCTCACAGCTGCATCAATTAGCAGAGTTATTTCTGCCGATGGCGCGCAACACATGGATTGGCTCAGTTTGGTTTTTTAAACGAAAAGGCGGTTTTCAACACAGACGGATGGCGTTTCCGTTCACTTCCTGAACCTGAAGAGGGTCAGATGCTGCTGACCTCTGACCCTGAGGGCTGCTCTGCGAAGCCCTTTAGTATTCATGACACTGTGAGGGCCTCATGTCTCACACACACACAATTATGCTAGCGCAGAGGTGGGCAAACTGAGGCCCGGGGGCCACATGTGGCCCGATGAACTCTTTAACCCGGCCCGCAGAGCCTTCACAATCATTTCTCCAAAAGCCAAATAAAGAGGGTGGTCAGCTTGATTGGTTAGAAAAAGGTTCAGACCCCCCCCTTCAGCTAGCATGCTAACATGTCCTTTCAAGAAGGCGGGGCCAAACATCATTTGGAGCTTCATCATCCATCTCTAGCTGGTCCAGTTTACAGGCTCTTCTAAACATTTTCTCAGTCAACAGTCCATCAAGCAGGATTTTTAGTCAACCTCTGATCCTCATTTGGGGGGTTAGTTTCCTGCACCACCTGGCCGGCCCCTTCATCAAGATCTACAAGCCAACGTGGCCCTTCAGGCTAAAGAATTGCCCACTCCTGGCTTAGCAGGAGACCTCCGGCAGGTCACCCTGAAGCACTGTGGGTAATAAAAGAGCAGAAAGAGGGGAGGCGTACGGTGACAGGCCAGATCCGGCGTACCGCTGTCTAAACCCACAGCCGCTCGCTTGCAAATGTCCTCCGGTTTCCATCAGCGCGGCAAAGCCGAGCTAATCTGGCTGCGTGACAAACGGCGTCCGTTTCCCACGTCGTGGACAACAGCGCGCCTTGTGCGACGGTTCCACAGGCCGAGCAGCTGCTCCCGAGGCCGAGGCCACGGGAGGCGAAGGCACGAGGACGCCAGGGCCGGGGCCACCTGGGCGGGCTCGGGTCCCGCAGGAAGTGGCGCGCTAACGCAACTGCAGCAGGTGTGAGGACAGAGGCCGCGACTGTGCACCAGAACATGAATATTTAGGAGCGAAGACGCCGAAGCAAGACGGTCCAGCGGCTCTGGGAGGGTTCCAGGAGGGGCTTTGCTTAATGACGCGTTAGCGTGGAAATGAGGAACAATTACTTTGCATGATACGTCGTATTAACTCTGATGGTTGTCGATGGCAACCAGCGCAGGCTCCCGGTGGCTGCTAACGTGCTGTGTAATGCGTGCGGTTCTGGATCCAGCTGTTCACGCTTTCAGCTGTCACACGCTGGAAATTAAAGCGCCGATTTGCCGATCTAGTCTCAAGATCGGCCTTCACAGCTGTGCACAGCAGCATGGCAGGATGATCAAAACAAGCCCTGATGCATCATAGAGCTGGAAACCATAGATCCAGCAGCAAACAGTCAACCAGCAGCGTCACAGGACCGACGGGCCCAAATACCGAGCTTTTAATCAGTCAGGGTAAACCTTCCCCCACCACACACACACACACACACACACACACACACAGATGAATGAGCTGTAGCACAGGAGAGAATTAGCTGTTGTGATGTTATCAGATGCGCTAAAGAACGGTTGAGGCTGGTCGGAGACAGTTTCCTGACAGATGGATGACTTGCCAGCATCGGTAATTTAACCCTCAACCTCCAGTGGCAGCGCTCCCGTTCGGCAAACTGCAGGGTGTGTGTGCTGTGGGGCGTCGCTGAACAAAGCAGCGCATCAATCAAAAGGCGGCGTGGGGTCGCGTCCCGGTTCCAAACCGCTGTTTCTGTTTCTGTGTGTGTGTGTGTGTGTGTGTGTGTGTGTGTGTGTGCTAACACAACAGCGGCGTACACGTTTGTTTCAGGGTTAATTAGCGGCTTTACATCCACCAGCTCGCTCAGCTTCCGCTCTGATTACAGCTCACTTTGTTATCTAAATACTGCTTCTACATAAAGGAGGACAGCGATGCCACACAGACGTGTGTGTGGGTGTGTGTGAGACAGAGAGAGAGAGAGAGAGAGAGAGAGAGAGGTCATCTTTGCGCAAGGGACCATGCTAATCTCTGTATCGTTCAATTTTATCAGAGAGAGAGAGAGAGAGAGAGAGAGAGAGAGAGAGAGAGAGAGAGAGAGAGAGCATTCAGCCAGTTTACATCATGTTAGAAACCATCTCCCACACAAGATAGGCACAAGTCAAAATGTTACATATATAATATCCTAATTCATTCTAGCAATTTTTGCTGCTGATGGCGTGACTATGAGAAGATTGTGTGTGTGTGTGTGTGTGTGTGTGTGTGTGTGTGTGTTCGTCCTTGTCCTCAGATGGATTTGTGCCTTGCATAAGAGCTTAAAACAACACTGACGCTCTTCAGGCACGTCAGCGTCGCTGCACCAGTAAAGGATTAAGACGCGGACAGTCGGGAAGAGCAAACGCGCCTGCAAACACACGGTTGCTCGTTCATGTTCAGGTGTTGCCGAATGACGTACAGGCAGAGGAGGAGTGTTGGACTTCACATCGGGGTGGATTTGCTCACTTCCTTCCATAATTAGCAAACAAAGCAAGACTATCGGAACTCAGCTGCCCTTTTTTTTTTTGTTACTTCAGAACCACAATAAATATCTTGGAATAATCCTTTAAAATGTTCAACACAATAAATCCAGACAAAAAGACCCAGATGAAGAGCCTGAAAACCAGTCAGCATGTCAAAGAAATGTGTTTCACTTGGGCTGGACCACTTCTGTCACTCAATATCTCCATCTCTCCCACACACACACACAAAAACACACACTCCTTACTGTCACTTTGAGAGTGCTGGCTGTGAAGCATATCGTACAAGGCTGCTGTAACAATTTAACGTGTGTGTGTGTGTGCTGTAGAGGGAATGTGCTACTTCTGCGTCCAACAGCTTGGTCAAATAAGGAACACATCCCCTGAACCACAAGGCGCACACACACAGCTAGAGACCAATTTGGGACTCAGGAAATGGGAGAGGAGAAGCTGGAAGCACACACACACCACACACACACACACACACACACACACACACACACACACACACACACACGCGCTCTCTGACCCCAGCACAACCTCTGCCAATGAAGCGATGAAGCGACACAGCAGACGGCTAATAAGCATCAAGTGTGTGTGTGTGTGTGTGTGTGTGTAACATGACAAATGTTGCGGCAGGATTTAAAAAGTGGATTTCCAACAAAAAGCCTGCAAACTGAAAAGTTTGGATCGTTAGTTTACAACAGGCACAAACACGAGTGGAAGACTGAGCGTTCACAACAAGCTAACACGAGCTGCTGCTAACTGCAGACTATCTGAGTCCATTATCCTCAGTGCAATTATCACTGGTTTCCTGCGGACCCGTTTACAAAACCACACAAAGATCTCAGTGTTTCCGACGGGCTGCTAACAAGACCGAGCGCTTTGGTGACCTCCAGGCTTTCTTATCGGCTAATGTCGTTTACCTTAAAGCAGTTAACTGTCCCTGAACCGTGGTGAACCCTTTTAGAGCAGAACATGTTCCTGAAATCCACCTCAGCTCCTTCAGATTGTCAGATAGTAGCTGAAATGTTGGGTTTCAAACACACACACAGACACACACACAGTGTTCCACTGGGCTGACCCTCTGGTAGGCAGTGGGCAGACAGAAATAACGTCCCACCCGGAGACATATCCAGGACAGTCCTTGTCCCACTTCTTCCATCCCACAGTTCAGTTCCTCACCTCAAAGACGACTTTACTAAATATCAGTAAATACGACTGAAAACAGTAAATAATTCACAGACGTCATAAAATGTGTCATGAGCTAGCAGTCCTGACCTCATTGTGTTGAAAAATATTTCTTTTACAGCCATTAAAAGTGCTACCAGTAGCATTTTTTACTGTTTTAAGAGCAACGGTGGGACTCATAGCTTGTTACGTGCTAACACGTCACCTAAACATCACGCTAATGGTTGAAGGCTTTGTGCTAACACAAACGTAAACCCCATTCAAAAATTACACTAAACGCTAACAGATAAGACTCATTGATAAGCTTTATTGTTTACTTATTATTAGATATTAGCATATATCTTAGATCATGCAAGGTTTTCTGCACAAAGCACATTTAGCATCATGCTAACTAATAGTAAAATTAATGAAGTATAAATAAAGTATAAAGTATAAATATATGACGTGAATGTTGAGAATTACCATGTTAAGAGCCGGAAAGAGACAAAAGCATTGAGAGGATGGATGTAAAATGTGAAAGACAAACAAAGGAGCAAAAAAGAAAAGTGAGGGACAAATGGAGGAGGGCCATTTCTCCATCATCCCTCCATCTCTGTACCTTCTGCAGCATTTCAGCTAATAGGATTTTCTCCCTATTACACCCATTGTAAGAGACTCAAGTATCACTCTGAGTGAGTGTGTGTGTGTGTGTGTGTGTGTGTGTGTGTGTGTGTGTGTGTGTGTGAGCACATGAAGGGAAAGCAGCAAGAGAGATCAAAGTCGTTCTAACTAAGAAACAGTCTGGTTCATCTGCAGAAGCTACAGAGATGAAACTCCACTCGTTTGACTGCGACTGTGTGTGTGTGTGGGTGTGTGTATTACTTCTGCATCACTGTGGATGTAGGTCACATAAGCATAGCCCTTGAATACACCCACATCCACACCCTTTACACACACATTCCCCTATATTTACTCCCTATAGATAGACGCAAACACACACACTTAAGACAGAGAGGTCAGGAGGGCAGATGAGAGAAGCAGTGATGGTCTTCCTCAAACACGGACTCCGTCTACGGAGGCTCTGCTCTGTTAAAACATCTTTGTTTGCTGAATTTGTTTCGTCAAAACCACAGCGATGACGATGAAAACAGTCACAGGACACCGAGACAGTCAGGACGCATGACTAATAAAGTCCTCTTCAACTGGAAATGAGCTTCTATCTCACCAAAATAATCCCACAATCTTAATATTCCCCTTCAATCCATCCTCCTTTTTGCTATGGCAACATTTTTGTTGGCGATAGTAAATTAATGACTCATAATTAGCTTTAACGACCTCCACTCAACTATCAGTGTTGTCATCTGGCCTCTTGAAGCCCCATTTCCTGATCACCACACACACACACACACACACACACACACACACACACACACCCCCGCTATCTGTCAGCTCGCTCAGGTGACTCCTGATTGTGACCTGCAGCCACTTGGACTCAGGAATCCCAAAAATGCGGAGGCTGCGCCCTCCTGCTCCTCCCTGCAGCTCCTCAGACACACACCGCCGAACCTGTTCGTCAAACCGCCGAGGCCGGCCGGGACCGCCCAGAGACACGGAGAACCCCCCCCCCGCCTGAGGGGATTCTCTCTCTCACCATGTTTTGCTGCCGGTGGAGCTGCTTAGGTGTCCTGGAACCTTTCCAGGTGTACAACAGAGGCGCTGGAGGCGAAAACACACAAAAGTGTTTTTATAAATAACAATGACGCTGGAAGCTGGAAGCTGGACCTGCACTTGCTGACAGCAGAAACGCAGCAGGAAAAGGCCTGGCGGATCTTTACAATCGTTCCTGCTTTGCTCTCTCACTTCCTCAAACTTCACACCGACAGAGAGGAGCGTGAAATCAGAGCTGGAGGTCAGCTTTGCCCTGACCACACACACACACACACACACACACACACACAGATGTGTTTGTGTGTTTCCTGGCTCGCAGAAGTGTCAACATGTGAAGCGCGGATGGAGGCTCCAGCATCTGCCTGCCCCAGCAGAAGAAGAGCACTTCCTCATGGTCACTTTCTCCGTTTGGGACACAGGCTGCTGCTGTGCTGTTTGCGGGACACATTCTGCCTGTTTCTGGGTGTTCTGACCTCCAGCGCCTCCTCTGGCCTTCACTTCCCCTCTCTTTCACTCCTGCTGTTACTAAAAAGCCATTTCTCTGCCCCCCGGAGAGCCTTCCTTTTGTTTCAGGCTACGCTGCTTTGATGCTTTGATGTATTTGTGTGTTAGGATTTCTGATTCTGAGCTCAGCTGAGACTGAAGCGGTAATGAAAGACAAACAGCACAACCAAACATCACCCTGCTGTCCAAAACAAGCACACAACCCCATCTATTCTCCCGCCTCCGCAAACACGCCGTCGGCTCCAGGCGGCGTTCCACCTGGACCCTGACAGAGGCGTCACAACTTTACCTTCGGCGCTTCCTCCGTTCATGCTCTCGGTGCTGGACTGCGACAGAACCCTCCTCTTGCTCCTCTGGAGGGATCGATGCGTCCTGGGGCTGCCCGTCGGGGTGGAGGTCGACACCCCATCTCTCCTGGTGAAGATCCCGCTGAAGAACCGAACCAAGCGCCTCTCGCTGGACCGAGAGCCCCCTCCTCTGTACAAGAAGCCCCCTCCCGAGCAGTCCTTCTCGTCCGCCAGCCGCAGAAGATCGCTGTTGTCCAGAGTCCGGTTCCTGTTGCCCTGCGCTCTCTCCCAGCGGCTCAGCTCAGACATGGAGTCCGTCTTGTTCAGGATGGCGCCGACCTCCAGAGTTCGGCTCTTCGGGCGGGCAGCCGTGTGGAGCTGTGAGGCTGGGGGCGGAACCGGAGCCTCTGGATCCTTGCTGTCCCGCGCGGCGTCCCTGCTGATGCAGCTGGAGCTGCTGTGGTGCTTCTCTTTGGACAGCGCCCGCAGGCGCAGCAGCTCGCCGCCGCTCCAGTGTCTGAAGCTGAAGCTACGCCGCAGGAGGCCGGGCGGCTGCTTCAGGGGTGGAGTGTCCGGAGACGGAGCTTTGGCTGCCTTTCCATTGCTTTTAGAGGACACCGTTCCTTCAGGAGAGTCGCTGCTCTTCTCCTCCATGCTTTTTGCTTTCAGAAGCCTCATCTTCTTCTTCGCGCTGCCGTTCTCCATCTGTGGACCTTCTGATTCCACCCTTTCCTCCCGGCTTCCTGTTGACAGGTTCTCCTCTCTGCTGTGCTCCGCCACTGGGCTTGCGGCTTTTCCCTGCAGCTCCTTCTGCAGCAGAAGCTTTTTGGTCATTTTTAACCTGCCCAGCTCCAGCTGCCCCGTGCTGAACGTCCTGAAGTTCCTCATGAAGCCGCGTGACGATGACAGCTCCTCAGACTCGTCCTCCACCTCCTTCAGCTGCTCCAGCAGACCGCTCCGAGGGATCTCCACTGAGCCTTCGCGCCTGAAAAGGCCCACCTTGGGGTTTTCTTGCTTCTGGGTTCCTGGGCCTTCATCCTCATTGTCTAAACTCTCCCTCTTCACCAAGGTGAGGGAGATCCTGTAGACGGTTTTCCTCTGAGGTATGCTTCTCTCCATACTTTCAGTGCAGTCGCTGTCGAGTAAGAACATCCCTAATGAGCAGAATCCTCCTCTTTAATTCCCTCCATCCAGAAAAAAACAAAAAATAAAACCCTTTAGGTCTTGTTTTTCCTCACGATCCTCCCACCGGATGAAATTCCGGAGCCGTGCACTCTGGCTGGTGTGAACGACGTTCATTTACTTCGGAAGGCAAAAGCTTCAGCTGCACCAGCGGAGAAAAGAAAAACACTACGGGGCAATAACCGACTGCTTCTCCCTCATCCAGATGTGCAAACACGCGGACTTTGATGCAGGAAATACATTCCGCGTTCATCCCAGCGGAATCTGAACTGGCAGCAAACAGGCAGAGCAGGCGCGTCCTCTCTCCGGCCGGAACAGGGATGCAGGGAACAGGAACACTTTTCTGCCCGGGCAGAGCAGCTTTTCCTCCGCCGCTCCCGGCTCCTCTATCCGCCTCGCACTCCCAACAGGCTCACGGGTAAATATTATTCTAACGCCGCGTCCCGGACGGTGCCTGTGCGGCGTCTCCCATTGTGTGCGCACATCCCCCGCAGCGCAGCGCGACGAGCCGGGCCTCCCTTCACCTTGTTCACGCTCTCGATTGTGATTCAAATGGCTGGTGGGTTCAGACAGCCAGGAGCCGGGCCTGCCCTCCCTCCTCTCAGCCTGCCTGACAGCGACACAACGGCCTCAGCAGCCGCGCTCCCCTGTTACCTCCTCCGCTGCTCCGCCTGCACACTGAACACACTCCGAGCCGCGCGCGCGCACGCACACACGCGCGCCGGCCGGCCAGCGAGCGGCAGCAGCTGGTTGATTGTAAAACGCGGACCGGAATCACTGACAGCACCGGAGCTGGAGTTTTAAGAAGCGTTTTAACGGCCTAACATTGTTTACTGAGACGAGTGAGAAAGGGGTTTAAAGCCACACCAGTATTTATATTACATTTTTAATGTATTTTAATGATTTATAATTGTTTGCTGATTAGGATTTCATTTGGCCAGTATATCTTTTTCCTGAATCTTTTAAAAACGAGCTAATATTGAATTTGATTGTCATTTGGGTATCAGCCTTAAATGAATAAGTTGAAATATCACTGGTTTCAAGCGTCTAGTGACCGATTATTTAAAACTGTCCCGGTGATGGAGTTCAAGGAGCACAACACAGATTCCAGATCAAGTTTTCATGCCTGCAGACAGAAGGGTGGAGCCTCCTCTTCTCTGAATGTCAAACCTCCATCACACACACACACACACACACACACACACACACACAAATACATATAAGGAAAAGAAATACTGTACTGGATTTGGGGTAAAACTGAGCCATGACTGACATCACTGCTCAGCATGAATGAAAGGATTTGACCTATTCTGCAGTCTACCACCAGAGGGCAACAGCCGTATTTAATTGGAATTTAAAGCAGCCAACAGAATTCGTTCAAAGGTGCTGTAATTACCAAGCCAACCCAATCGCATTTGGATTTTATCTTCAAGATTAGCATCATTTGGGCGGAGAAACCCAACAGCACCATCTGCTGGTAGTTTTTCAAATTTCGTTAACATGACGCAAAGATCCATCCAGGTCGGAGTTGTTTTAGTCAGAACTGCGTGAGAAGCTGCTGTGGTTTCACGTGCGTCTCTTCCACCAGGTGACAAATTAAAATCTGACTTTAAACCACATCCTTCCATCAGAGGAGGCGGCTGCTGGGTGTGGTGGTGGGGATTACCCTCCCTCACCCCCCAGCACTGAGGATTTGTGGATTATTACAGGGATTAATCGAGATTAAACCGCCGGAAACTTTCTCCTTCTTCTACAGACACACACAGACACGTTTAAACGTGATAATCTAAATGTATATTTGTTGACTGGACAGAAATAAGAAAAAAAGGCGTCTAAAAAAATGATTAATTGTATAAATAAATGAATGAAACTAAATGAGTACTGACGATATTTCAGAAGTTCATCAATTCAATACTTGTCACAAGCCTCACACACACACACACACACACACACACCTCTCGTCTCTCATTACTGAGCACCAACATCAAAGGCACCTCCCACAGGCTCCACTTGCCGCAACAGCAGCACATGAAAGACGAGGACCTGTTTGGGAACAGGTGGGTGAGTTTCAGAGTGTTCGGATGAGACGCACCGGGTGAGCTGTGAGCGGCTCCGCGTGGAGGCGGTAAATTACAGCGGAGAGGCCGACAGACAGGCGAAATGTTGAATAAATGGAGTTTTTGTCCTGTAACGGAGCTGCAGCAGATCCGGGGTCAGCGGAGACGGACCGCCGCGAGGTCAGGACGTGGTTCTGTGTGTGGACGGACGGACGGAGGGGGACAGGAATCAGATGAGAGGTGGGCCTGTGACGCTTGCGCCCCAAAAATGAAAAGCTGACGGAGGCCTGACCCAAGGTCAGCCAAGGTCAGCCAATCCTGCACTGCAGAATAAAACCTTGATGCATATTTGCTGCATCTGGTTGCACTGAAAAAGCATTTAACCAAGTGTGGCGCAGAGAATGAGCTCACAAGTGGCCTCTCGGGCCCTTCCCTCCACCTGCTGTTGACTCTTCAACTCCTCATCAGCGTTTTCATTCGTTCAAGTCAGCTCCAGCGTGCAGCTTTGACTCAGAGCTCTACAGATAGACTCTGCAGACGCTCCCGCTCTTATCAGTAGCTGCAGCCTGCAGCTGTGCAAACCTCACACACACACTCCCACACACCAGCTGTTTACAGGAGACAGAGAGCAGCTGGAAATATGAACGTGTTAACGGAGGTCAACTCCAGCAGGGAGGTGGAGAATAAGAGCAGAGCTGATTTCATAGAGGATAAATTGATGCCAGTTGGATCCTGAAACATCACGCGGTGCGTTCAGGCCACACAGATTCATCTGAATTTGTCAGTTACGGTCGAGCGTGTCCGCTGACGCCACAGAGGCGCCGTAGCTTCGGGCCAAGTGGGTGGAGTCTGAAAGGTCCATCAGAGAACCTGCAGCGGTATTCAACGCCGCCCTCGTTGTCCTCCTCCACGTCTGCTCTACCTCCATCACATGAAAGACGGATGCACGAAGGCACGTCTGCAGGTGCACAGCTGAACTGAGCCGTTGTCTTCGTCTCTAAAGATGGAACAAGAATCTGTGAAGATGCCGACAGGAAGAACCCGGGCTCCGGGGTCTAACACAGGAAGAACCGGATTTATGTGCACGTTTATGTTTGGACTAATGCTGTGGTTCTCGTGCACAAGCTAAAGTCTGGAACAGCACCTTACTCATCAGCTGAGCTCACATCTAAATGAGCAACTGGGCTTCATTCTGAGTCTTTAACTGGATGTTTGTGTTATTTAAAGGAGAAAATCAGTAAAAACTATGACAACACCTTACAGAGACCAGGACAAATGATGCAAAACATTCCATAATAATCGCTATTCGCACACGCCCAACAGGTTCAACCTGAACAAGACACACACACACGCAAACACACACACGTGCGTGCGTCTTCCTCCTGCTCCGGCAGTTCAGATGCAGTTTTTCCTGCATCAAAGCGTGAGGGAGCAGCAGGAGGTGGGAAGCACCACTGGCAGCCCTCCGCCTCCTCCCCCAACACTGCCTCACCCCCCCCAGGAGACAGGGGAAAATGGGTCAGTTAGCGGAGGGAGGAGGGGTCCGAGGGGGAGAACAGAGGCAGGCCCCCTGCTGGCAGGAGGCAGCAGAGCACAGGAGATGCATATCATATCAGAGATGAAGGCAAGAGCAGAGGATTCTGGGAAAAGCTGCTGACGCCAGTCCCTAATGTAAAATACACCCAAAACTGTGGAATCAAAAAACAACCGTTTACTTCCAGCAACGTTTCCTAGAAGAAAACAACGCTACGCTAACGCAGCTCTCTAGAGGAAGAAGAGCAATCAGGAGCTCGAGGAAGACAACTGGGATGTGAACATCACTCTCTTCACATCTTGGAAGGTGGTTCTTACCTGTGAGGAACGATGGCCGACAGCAGAACAGCAGCAGCACATGAGGAGAACCAGAGAAACGGGAGCCAATCACAGCAGATTACAACAAAGCACGTGTAAATCACAGTCCCGCTGTGGTTTTCCACACGTTAGTCTGTCTGTATCACAATCAGCTTTAGTGTTTGTTACTTTTTTAGCACGCTGATGACATCATCAGTCCTGCTTGTCAGGGTTCTCACCCAACACAACAGGGTGACTGTGTTTCTCTCTGCACCCGCAGAACAAACACACAAAGGTGACCTTCAACTGTTTATGCAAAGCAGCTCTGCAGGTGTGAGCGTGTGTGTGTGTGAGAGAGAGAGAGAGAGAGAGAGAGAGAGATGAGGCAGAGCAAAAGAGGGGAAGAGAACAGGGGGAAAGAGGAAGAAAATGCTGCCCTGCCCCACCCCAACATCCAGACGCGGTCTGTTACTATGGCGACCAACCAGGGGAAGTTTTGCACGGCTGACTCGGTACTTGATGGATCTCAGCCCCTGCAGACGGAGGCACGGATGTTTTGCTGTCTCCAAAAGAGGCTGATGATCACTTTCTTCTTCTGCTGGGACTCGGCTGCAGAACAGATGGACCTCGGATCATTATGGATTCATGAATTTCTGAAAACGTCGAAACCATGGGCAGCAACACACCTTTCAGAAAGACAGCTGACGTCTGAACCCCCGTGAGACCAGAGCGAACGCAAGGTTAACGCACGCATCACAGCAAAAAGACGACACACACCCCCGAAGCCCTCACACACACAGACACACGCTTGTGTTTTAATCCCTGGCTACAATAGGAAGCAGATGCCTGCTGAATGCTAACGCTGCGTTAGACTTAGATGCTGATTGGCCGGAGCGGCGAGCAGGAGGTGGTTCGGGACCAGCTGGGAGCGGGCTGATAGCAGCACTTAGACAAATCCCTCAAGACGTGACCCAAACCAGAGACAGGAAGAAGAAACCAGAGCAGGTGTAGAGTCAGGAGGAGGAACGGGTGTGTGAGGTGTTAGCATTTGGACACAACTGCAGTTGTATGGTGGCTGAGAGAGGTCAAAAGAGACAAAAAGCTTTTAAAATACGACAACCAAAGATGAAAACACAAGACATTAAATTAGTATAAAATAGCAGTAAGTTAATCCAGATAAGAGTTCAGCTGAGCTGCATGCTAACATTAGCCTAACCTTATAACAAACACCTCATCCTCAAAAGTGATCTTAAAACACATTCACGTTAACACATCTCTGAGGATGTGTTGTTTGTGTGTGTGTTTGTCATGTGGGGGGTATCATGACAACATAAACAGTGGCCTAACATGAACACACACACACGTGGGGTTCTTCTATGCCCTGAGGGTATCATTAGAGAGCAGTGAGGAGGAGGCATTAATTATGCAGAGCCCATAAGAAGTCCCGTGTGTGTGTGTGTGTGTGCATGTGTGTGAGACAGATGCAGCTAATTAGTTCACACCACTCGCAGAGGATTGAGGCTTGAGCAGTTTAATAACCGAGATCCATCCCACCGATCAAACAAGAAACGGTGATTTCATTCACAGGATTGAAACAAAGAAGTGGTTTGACCAAACCATAGATTAGATAGATCAGGTCACGTGAAATACCCAGAATTCGCCCCCATGTCACAAACGTCACAACTCTCTGCTGCCACCTGCTGGCAAACGTCTGACATTAACGCTCACTTTCTTCTGCTGATCGTGTTATCAATACTGCTGCTGCAAGGCTTGTAATAGTTAATCAGCTTTACTGAACGTCAGAAATAAGCACAGAACACTATTTAAATTAATTTAACTTCCATTGAGAGGAGAGGAAGGAAACCAAATACGCCCTGAAAATATGGAAAGATGAGTCAGTATCGCCTCAGTCAGATTTCAGGAGCTCAAAAGCAGAAAGATATAATATTTCTGGAAGCTTCTAGATGACTTATTCAATTTTATAAAGATTGGATTTAGCTCACAAAGTTTAGGTTTTTGGCAAACTGCTTTGTTAAAGTTTGAGTCTGCTTTAAAGGCTTTTACACTCAACAATAAACAAAAAAGCCGTCATCTTTTCCCGCTGCGGGCGCCTTCACACACTACAAATATCTGAGTGAATGGGAGGAAAATTGGGGCTGACAGCCGTGACCCAAAAACAGAGCAGACGTTCTCTGTGAAGACAGAGCCTGAAATCTGCTGGGAAAGCAGGGGCCACCCGTCATGCGAGGCTCTGCCTGCAGGGGGCGACAACAACGATCTTTTAATCCATGAAACTGATTCATTTTAAACTTTTCTATGAAATTAAAACATCTTAATCGGACTTAATCCTTTTTTTAATTCAATAAAAATATATCTATGTTTTCCTACAGCAAGGTAGATTTATTTATATAAATATTACATTTGAACACTGCTGCTGGTTTGGGCAGATGTCAGTTTGGCCTGCAGAGGGCGCTCGCGCTATAAGAGAATCTCCACGACCCTGAGTTCCTGGGTCATCCTACTGTACTGGTTAATATTTAACAAGCTGTGAGCTCAGCGAGTCTGGACCACAGCGTGAGAGGCTGTGGGCTTTCATACGAAATTATGTTCCTGACTGTCCTCTAAAGCTCATAAAGAACGTTGCATTCAAGGAGCAGAAGAATATTCCAGCCATCATCTTTGAACTGGAGCAGAAAGACTGACAAAGGCAGCTTCTGTTGTCAGACTGAAGCAACCCAGCAAAAGCTGTTCAGGTGTTCTGAGAGCGAGAGATCATTTAGAGAGTTTCAGCAATTTAAAAAAACACAAACATCTGCCAGGAGGCAGGACCAGGCTTGTTCTGAACCAGCCAAGAAGAGAGCAGACTCACACACACACACACACACACGCACACAAACAGAAAAAACACAAATGCAAAGTTTGAGAGAAAGCTTCACAGTCAAAGCGCACTAAAAATACTGTAGCTACTGAGACGCACACACACACACACACACGCCTCACAAATGTCAGAAAAACCAGGCACTGAAACACGAAACTACTGGGAAATTCCATTTTAGTAACAATCAGAGGGGAATCAGAGACTTGAAATCCCCAAATACTGAAAAAAATTCTCCAAAAGTTCCGGTTCCTGTTAAAAAGTAGATTTTAGTAGCTGGAAATAAAATCTGGTTTCTTATCAGTTTGCAAAGAACTGAGAGAGGGAGAGAGAGAGAGCGAGAGAGAGAACAATTTACAGCAACAGTAATTTACTCTGCACCAATTAAGCACCTCCACCATCCGGGTGGAGCTCTGCTGCTTTCACGCGGCCTAGCTGAGCCAAGGCTCCACCACCTTTCCGTGCTGAGCCGTGCTGGGCTGTGGAAGCCAACAACATCGAAGTGTGTGAGAGATGCTGGAGACGTAGCGCCACATCTGGAAAGGTCGATCACACTGAAGAGGCAAAGGTGGCCTCTGCATCACCCTCACGGAGACAGTCGAGAAACAAAAAAATTCACTGAGGCACCTCATCAATCGTCAACACGGCACCTCGTGGAGTTTTAACACATAATTTGTTGAGAAAAAACACAAATCAGGGACAAGAATTATTCATCTCTGGCAGCGGAGTGACCTTGAACAAGACTCTCTCCCTCACACACACACACCAATTAACGGGACAGCACTGCGCTGTTGTTCCCTCATCAATATCTCAGATATGCGATCTTTTATTTATCCAAACAGGAATCTGACACACAGAGACGTTACTTCCACATTGTTGCTCTTTTTTGTCATTTCCAACTACATCTGCATCATTTCCTGTCAATTCCTGACAGTCACGCAGGACGTAACAAACACGTTTTCCTCCCCTGAAGTTCCAAGTTTCAGCATTTTGCTCCGACGGAGTCCAAGATGCAGAGGGAGACAGTTCCTACTCAGCTCAGCGTCCCGAAAATAGATCCGCTGCAAAAAAATGGGAGAAAAAGAGGAGCGTGCGTCTGCACCGCGTTTCATTTCAACCGGATGATATTCGACTAGCCTGTGATTTACCGACTGTAAAAGGGAGTCAGACTACTCGGAAACCAAACCGTTTACTATCCTCACTGATAAGCAGAGAGGCGAAAATGAACAAGCCCAAACCTTTTTCAGTCTTGTGCGATTTTCAAACAGTAGAAGGTTTGTGGCAGCAAACGTTTGAATCACCCAGAAGATCCACATGAATGACCAAAGAGCTCAACATTCTGGGAAAACATAACTTTGAATGTCTTCCATCAGCTTTATGACATGTTATTTTGGTTGTCATTAGCAACTGTAGGTGGCTCACTACCGCCCCTCAAGGCCACATGTGGTATTACAAGACAAACAAGGTTGGTTTAGGACTCAGACAGATGTGAAGGGATGTTTTTACCGAATTAAGTCCATGAAAGGAGCTAAAATGCTGTGTGCCGATGCTGTAACTGACGCCGAGACGATACATTTAAAACCAGAAGAGGAGATGTTGTACTGGTTTCTGCTCACTGGTTGTTGTTGGTCAGTTTGCCCTCGTTTTCGGCAGGAATTTGGAGCTTCCCACACAGGCCAAATTCCATAGAAGACTTGTTTGTCACCCAGAATGCTTTGCTGTTGTTGTTGTAGGCGTGGCTAGAGAGATCAGCGTTCTTCCGGATCTTCCCCACTTCACATCCTTGCTTCCTTCCTTCCTTCCCTCCTCACCTGCCCACCTGATTATGAGCTTGTTCACCCAAAGACTATAAGAAAACCCACCCAAGGAAAACCGTTTTTATTATTTTCTGTCTAAATCTCAGTTCTTTCACACGAAGCTGCTGTTTTTCCACATCGGTGCTGCCATTATAGTCTTACTTTCTTCTCATTTCCCAGATGCAGAACACACAAAAAAAGACTCCGCAATCACCCAGAACAATTCCCAGATTGCTGATCTGCTCAAAAATCAAGTTGATTTGTGGGAAAAACAACAAACTCTCTCTTTTGTGCGTAGCTGAAAGAAGCGTCTGACGCATCGGGGGAACGCTGCGGCTCCATGAAAGCCGTGCTGTGTTTTAGACTGAGTCACAGCAAAAGTCAGTCAGGACTGGGAAGATGAGAGGAGAGCAGAGGGAACGGGAAGGGATTAGCGCGGAGCTAAATCACCCCGGTGACTCACTCGTTCTCTCTTTCCACAGACAGTTCTGCTCCTCGACTGCAGCGATGCGTTCGCTGACAGGCTAAAGTCACCTTCAGCCGCTGCGGAAATGATAACAACCTCGATCGATGCATCATCTGCGGAGCTCTTTTCAGACCCTTTCAGTTTTTAGTAGGACGATGCTCAACTGGAATGAGACGACAGCGATCAAATGGTTCTGTTTCCACTAACTGAACTCATAAATGCAGATGAATGGATTAATCTGGATTAAATGGTGACTTTCGCTGTCCTGACAGAATCCACTTCTCTCAGTGTGTGTGTGTGTGTGTGTGTGTGTGTGTGTAAAACAGATTACAGTATCATCAAACCTCCGGTGCCAGAGGCCCATTCAGCTGCCAACAACCAGGACCCTTGAGTCCTGCTGGGGTCAGCGCTCCTCTCCAGCTCCAGCTGAATCAGATTAATCATCCTTTACTTAAAATGAAGAGATTTATTCAGCGGCCTGGCAGACCTGCTGTCCCTGAATGCGATACGCTGGAGCAGCTCTGCAGCGGGATGCGTTCGCTGCCTCGCCAAGATAGCCGAGCGTTTCCGTGACTTTTCCGGGAGGTTGTAGCAGAACTGCAGAGCACGGTTGAGTGGACGGGCCTCGCACCTCTTTGGTTTCCTCTTGCCTCGCATTGTCCCGATCTAATAATAGTTGGCGGGCCGCGCCGTGTCCTCCAGAGCCTCCAGAGGAGGTGCAAAAGCAGGACGGGGCATCCTCCTGCCAGATGGTGACCCACCACAAAGAGAAGCTCCGTCAAGATTCTGAGTGGACTGGAGACAGATGGGCAAGAGCGAGCAGAACCTATAAAACCACCTTCTGTGGTGGGTTTACGACCCTTTGGGGCCTCTGACACCACGGTTGCTATCGGAAACGACAACTCAGGCCTGCACGTACAGTTGGGGTCCTTCAGGAGTAAAGATGACAGCAGTGGTCAGAATAAAGATGCTCACGAGGTCCAGAATATTGATTATCTACAGAGAAGAGGCAGGTCCAAACCCCTCCGCTTTCCCTCCTCTCCCTCCGCTTTCCCTCCTCTTCCTCCGCTTTCCCTCCTCTCCCTCCGCCTTCACGGAGACACAAACAGGAAGCTGCTCTCATTACATTCATGCGAGGCCGGAGTCAGATTAATTAAGCTGTAAATCATTTATCGGGGAACGAGGCGAGGCCTTCAGGGGCTCCCGAGCATCTGCTCTACGCCTTAAAGACCTGAAGGAAGAACTCGCGCAAATCTCGGCCGTGCGCCACAGCTTAGCAGAGCGCGGGAGCAGGAAGCGGCATCACCCACTCCAGCGAGCGCCGCTGTGGTTTTCGGAGCTAAGGCTGAGTTTTACATCCACCCGGGCTGCTGGTTGAAGTCCGTACACAAGCCAGTCTGCTTCATGCCAGCCCCACACAGAAATGGAAGAGCATTGTTAAGGAGCAACAGGAAGTGTGGGAGCCAGCTGCCTATTTTTACACACGCAGCAGATGTGCCTGGGACGGGGCTCGGCTATTGTTTTGGTAGGCTCAGTGTCTGCAGCTTCCCTTCACGTTACTGAGGCTCGGGGAACAGGAAGTGGAATGCTGCAGCTGGAGAGGGCAGCTGCTGCAAAAGGCCGGTGGAGCATCGAGCCGTGATGTCGAGAAAAGGCTCTAAATCAAGCTAAAGGTCCTGACTGCGCACTAAAGCACTGAAGAGTCAGGTGATGACGATTACTGGGGGATTTGTTCATTTTCCAACCAATATTTACTCTGGTTTTACATCCTCAATTACAGCCTTGGTGTCTGCTTTTCCTTCAGAATGGGGAAATAAACGCTTGTGGGGAGGAGAAGAGCTTTCTGATCCTGCTCTCGCTTTCCACGCTCAGCCAGCACTGATCCGGCCAAGTTCTGGAGAAGCTGGAGAAGCTGGAGGCTCAGTCTGAGGACAAGAAAACTTCCCAAACTCACAAGCGTGTCTGATTTCGGGCTGAACGTTGGCACGAACAGAATGAGAGGAGTCTGAGATGAACCTGCAGTAAATCAGCGCCGACTCGGTCCGGCTTCCTGCAGAGGTTCAAACAGGAACGCTGGGGCCTCCCTGATGGAGCTCCAGAGCACTTTCTGCTGAGTCACCTCAACAGGCAGCAATCCAACAGCTTCGCCAGCCTCCACCTTTTCTCCTGCCCAGGACGCAAACACGGTTTCCAGGCCGCAGCCCTGAACTGATTTGGATATATTTGCTTTGTTAAACGGAGCCGGCCGTCTCCAGCTCTGGTCCTCAGGACCAGGCCCTGCTGGTCAGTCCCCACCAGTGCTGACAATCACAACATTGATGTCAGAGCAGCAGCCCCACGGCTACGCAGGTCACATGACCCTTCTCCGCAGTAAACAGGAAGCAGGGGACTGGCTGCTTGGCTAAGAGGGTTCTCAAAGTCTCAGGTTCTGCGGTCCCGGCTGAAACACGATCTCCATTAAAGGTTTCCGCACGCAGCAGCAGCAGCGCAGCCCGACTCCTGCACCAGCCACCTCAGCCCAGCTTCCTGGAATACAGCTTTTAAACAACTTTCACTCAAACCTCACGAAGGCGACCTCGTCCCCTCTTCCCAATTACACACCCATTACATGTGGCCTTGTGGCGCAACACACAACAAACGCCTGCGTGTCACATGACTACGAAAATAACCTGCCTGCAGAAGCGCCCACCCCAAAGGTTCAAATGTAATCGATTACACGGTTTACGGAGGTAAAACAGAGCCAGTGGAAGTCGAGAATCTGATCCAGGATCAAACTGGGGGAGCTGGCAGGGACTCGGGGGACTGGGAAACAAGCTCTGTGTCTGGGACGACACAGATTAGACAGAGGGGGAGATTAAACACCCAAAACACCCCCATCACCGCAACGTGAAGGAGCACAGCAGGGGGGTCGGAGCTAGAACACCGAGAGAAGCTTCTGAAACAGAGAACATCGGCCTCTGGCTTTTCCAGGATCTACCATCACTCTGCAATTTCCCTGGGTGTATTTTATCCTAAATTACATAGCTTTCTTCGCGAGGATGATATTTTGGACCCGAGTGGTCACGACATGACATTTTCATGGCAGAACTATTGTGTTCCTGTTGTGATTGCAGCATTTAGTCTGTAAACACGAGTACATTTAATGATCAGCCGAGAAGCAGCCAGAGCAGCAACCACGGACACTATATTAGCATTTTTATTGCCATATCAACTGCAAATAAAGCGCACATCCTAGCCCAAACGTAACTGTTTCAGCTGATCAAGAAAAGCCCCTGCGAGTAAACGACACGTGCAGCAGGAAGTGTTGCATAAGAGGCGACCTGAGGCGCTTTTCCCTCTGAAGCTTCTTTCATCCTTCAGAAAGAATAAACACTGCGGCCTCGTCGTTTTACAAAGACGAAGGTCACGGGCAGATTAAAACGTCGGGACCGACGTAAATCAGCGCCGTGCCACGGCTCGGCTCGGCTCGCGCGCGGACCATAGCTGCATTTCCCTAACGGCGGCCTGGAGGCAGCTGCACGCAGGCGCTGCTCGCCAAGAACGAGCCTCCCTCGCCGGTTCTGAAGGGGTTCTGCTCTGAAAGAATCAATAATTAAAGGTTAAAAAATGCAAATATCGCAGATTACTGGCGGCTCCACTAATCTGCTTCTGCTCTACTTGTAGAAATTTGCCTCACTCCACCTCCTGGTTGGGGTGAAGAATTATGAGTCACAACAAGCGACTTCATCCAATCACACACTAACACCCACAAAGACACACACACACACATGCATTAAAAGCTCAACTGGTCCTGCTGTGGTAAACCAGTACAGCTGCTGCCTAGAAGCTGGTTTTAATCACCAATAATCGGCACTTAAGAGCTTGAATGACATTTCTAGCAGGAGTGTGACTCCGACTGGTGTAAATATGGGATTATTAATCCCGTAGAGAGAAAAAATTGTGTTTCCAGCATCTGGAAAATCACTGGAGAACACCTCAGCATTCAGTTCTGACCACACAGAACTGAATGCTGTCAGTTCGTCAGGACAACAAAAACACTCGTATGAACCACTGACTGTTGCTAGGAAACTCATCCAGCCGTCTGTTTTCCAGCAATGCAATGAAGAGGAATCTGTCCTGACGTTTTTAGAAGCTAATTAGTCAGAGAGGCGGGGGTCTGAGGGATGTGTGCGCTTCAACAGTCAGACAGGCTCATTTCACCTGATATTTATACTCCTAATCCCAGCCTGAGATCACCAGGGCCGTCACCACGGCGACTGGACAGACACTCCTCCGCTGACATTTCTCCTGCGTCAACCTTCCCTCATGGCTGCTTCCTCCGCACACTCATCAATGGCAATGACCACGTCTGGGTTTAACGACCCATCGGACGCTGGCTATCGCTCTAATCCCATTGTGTGGAAGGACTGTGATGGGACGGAGGCCGGATGGTGCCGGAAGCGCTGTGGGACTAATGGGAAATGTCACTCTGTGCTAATCTGCACCGTTTGACAGACAAGCTAAAGAGAAACACTTGAAAAATGGGTTTTTCTGACCACGTGGGGAGTTTGTTAGCGTCATCATGGGTTCTAAACTAAAGTAACATTTAAAATCCATCTTTGTAACAAACGTCGGTCTCCATGACAATAACACTTCCTTTGCAGACGATGTGAAATATTACACCGCCCCCGAGTCTGGGCTGCTTTCTCTGAAGAGAACCCAGCAGTCGTTCTTGGAGCAGCGAAGACCCAGAATCCAGCGGTTAGCGGATCTAAACACAGCGTTTTGTTTTCTCTTTCGCATCCACCTATCATTAGCAGCTGCGGATTCCTTGAACGCACCATGACGGCCGACTGCAGTTTTCGTTTGTTTCTGCCTGCTGACCTTCTGATATCGGTTTAATCTCTGTCTGCGTGGATCCACGACATCCACCGAAGGCAGATTAAAAGAGATCCCAGCTAACTTCGCCTCATGGCTGGATCTGGTGCCAGCAGGGTGCAACGGGGAGAGATCTGACCTCAGATTTAAAAGTGATGAAGATCTTCATCAATAACTTCTAATTATATCTAAAACTTCCAGGCTGGTGAGTTTGAGTCTGCTGGGAAATGGTGAATATTCTGCAGGTACTGAAGGGGGGGGGGGGGGTGATGTCATAATCCCAGTCTGGATTATGGGCAACATTTATGAAAACGTTCTGTTTTCTCATTTTAAGCCCTAAATGGGGGTCAGAGCGCTGGTACCATGATGGAATAAAATCGTCTTGGAACAATAAACACGCAGGAAGCCGACCCTCCTCTGCGTCCAGGCGGTGGCTCGCTCCTCTTCACCTCCACGGGCGATGACGACGATGACTCACCTCGTACGTTAGACGCGGTGAATGCGGTTAAAGTGTAACTGTGGCAAAAAATAAACGGAATAAGGACCTCAGTTGGCTGTAATCTGGTGTTGCCTTCAGGGACGAGTCAAAGGTCAAAAAGAACGCAAATCGATGTTACGCAACAGCTAAAAACCTCATCTGAGAGATCCCTGGCACTTGTTATTACAGTTGTTACCGGACGTCCATCGACGTCACGTAAACGTGAGCCAGAGCACCGTATTCACCGTCTGTGGCGGCGAGGGCGTTTATTCCCGCTGCAGGTGCTCCCAGGTGACCCACGGCCGGCTCCTGTGTTTTCCCAGGGATTACACCAGAGTCCACACAATCGGCTGAAACATGAGCGCGCTCGATGGGACAGCGGACAGGCCGTGTCTGCAGGCTGAACAGAACCGAGGGAGGGAGGGCCAAGGAGGTCGTGCACGGCGTTTGACTCAAATACAGATGAGGAAGAAGGTGGAAAGAAAAGAAACACTCTCGTTAAAGAGCAGAGCTGCTCAAAAAAAGACTCAACGAGGATTCCTGACCATCACAGTCGACTCCTGATGACATTTAAACAACTTTGCTCTAAAATGGAACGTTTCCCCGGTCTCCCGTGTACCTGTTATAGCGCTTCGGGGTTAGCATCTCTACTCAACCAGAACCACCCCCAGCAGGAGGGATACAGAGCAGATTCTGCTTTGTTTTGGACTGTAGCTGATTAGCCATGACCCAAAAATAACCACCTGGATTGATCGTTTTTCCTTTAAATGAAGCCTTGGTGAAGTTTTAGGCCTTTAGTCAGCGAGCGTTTGAAAAGAGAAGCCTGAAGGCCTGCAGCTTCACACACCAAGCAGCCTCCTGACAGAAGCAGGCTCCCGTCCTGTTCTTCTGTCTGGAGTTAATGAGCTGCTCTTTAGTGCAGTGAAGTCTGTAAAACTGAGGGGAGACCTGTTCCTGCTGTGGGAACCATGTTCTCTTAAAACCGCCGCAGCTCTGAGAACGGACCCTGGAAGTGGGTCACATGGCGGGCAGCACATCCACCCGCGTGTGAATAGGCTCCACGCCGTTGTGTGGTAAAGTAGGCCGCGTTTCACCTGCGCCACCAGACTCTGACGGATTGATTGCGTAACCACCTACACAGACGGGAGCCGCCGCGGCCTTAGAGCTTGCGTAACGCGCCGTGAACCCGTGCGACAGTCCCAGATGTGCACGGAAGGGCAAAGAAAGAGGATAACAGCACGGCCGGTGCTGCCGCTTTGGGCCGTTTGCAGCGTGAAAGCGGTCCGAAGGCATCACCGCATCCCAGAAAGCTCAGACGTGAAACAGATGCTCCGGTGTCACATGACCAGCGATGCTGCAAACATACTCCCACAACATGTCTGGATCTGTGAGATCATCCACATCACCAGACAGGAAGGACTCAGGCGACATTCAACGCTCTTTCAATTCTCAACATCCAAAGAAATCTAATAAAAGGAGCCCAGAGGTTTTGACTTGGGAGCTAACGGCTAGCATGCGACGGTCCTTTGAGAGTTCCTGTGTTTTGATGCCAGCAAGCTCTCCTCAAGTATCTGGTTACCTTTGTTTCAAGAACGCTCTGTTTGAAGGAAGCCTTAGCTACTGGGACAGAAACGTAAACGTCAGCGTTGGCAGCAGTCTGGCTTCCCTCCGCATCATCTCTCACAGTCGTGGAAAGTTCTGGAATGATCCCGGGTCATGAGCTATGGCAGAAAGTAAAACTGGAGCGATAACCTCCAAGATTAGAGCTGACAAACGGCAGCTTTGTCGTCAATAAATCAAAGGCTCTTTGTAGCCTCGTTCGCTATCTGTGTTAGCATCGTTGTCTCCAGCATGTGAGACGGGATGTTTGTTGTTTGCGTTAAGCAAGACGTGAAATCAGCTGATTTTTCACACTGACAGAGAACAAAACTCAGTTTGTCTTCAATCTTATCTACAAAAACATTTGCGGCAAAGCCTAGAAAGCAAAGAAAAACAATGATTTTCCTAAGAGGAAAGGGTCAGGGCACTTTGGGACTCGGCTGTCTTTTAAGAAAGTCATAAAAAGTGAATGATGTTGGAATTCTCTGATCTAATGAGGCATTTTTCAAATATCTGCTGATACTGCACTTCAAGTTCCTTCAAGTAGTTTCTGCAGAACAAGTTAACCACACTAGCTGACATGTTAGTAGTCAAAGACAATCTGTGCATCCCTGATGGTTCCCTGCATCTTCACCAGACACCGTTTGAAGGGCATCCCGACACCGTCACACCCGCCCGCAGAGCTCAGCCCAGCCCACAGCATCCTCCCCGTGTCCTACCTTCGATCGCGATGACATGCTCCCGGATCTGGTTCTGTAGCTGCGGCTCGTCCACCTGCTCCAGCAGCTCGTAGATGGAGTAGATGTTCGGGTGGACGGACTCGAACCTCTGGATCTCGGCTCGGATGGCGGCCGAGTTGGCCAGATGCTGCTGGTAGTTCATGGCTGTAACTCCAAAATCGATGGGCCCCCCTCCCCCCAGCTGATGTTTTAGTGACGGGGAGGGTGGTGGGACACAAAAGTGAAATTTGTGACCTCCAGCAGGCGGAAAGAAGCACAGAAAAAGCCTCAGATCGGGCTTTCTCCCGCGGATCTCTGGGAGCTCAACAGTTTGACGCTATAAACCGTAAAGGATTAAAAATCCCCGGGAGGAGAAAAGTCCTGAGGCAGAAATTAGTTGACAGAGTTTTTCATCCCAGGTACTGTTTTGGTGGCGCCGACCGACCTGCTGCTACTGCGCGGTGAGGGCAGCTCTTCCCCGGGGCGTCCCGTTTCCCAATTCCGGTGTGGTGACAGATGTGCGGCAGGCGAGGCGACGCTTCCCCATATCCTCACAGGTCTTTTGAGATTAAAACAACGTCTGTGATGGTTTGCTTAGACATCAGCGAACATTTAGAGCCGCTTGTAATCATAACTGAAGATGAATAAAAATGGCCTTTTTGCTAGGCGGCTATGTTAGCCGGCTAAAGCTAACTAGCGGTAGCTTCCAAGCCGGGAGAAAAGGGGGAAACCTCGTTTTTCAGCAGCGAAAGTTGCTTCCAGAGAGCTGCTAAGCCAGGATTTAAAGCCTCGCTGTGGTGGGTAAAGCGGCCATTTTTACGAATCTGAGACTGCTGACAGCGGAGCGGGTCCAGAAACACTCTGCTGGATCGTGGTGGGTTCTTCAGGTAACTGTTCCCGTTCGTTGTTTTTTTTTTCCCTGCTCCAGGACCAGCTGCGCAAAATCTCCGGCTCGCAATTGAAACTCAGCCGCAGAAGCGCACACGGTTCGGAAATCAATGCAGGTGTCGTAAATGAAGCGTATATTACAGGCAGGTCCCACACACACGGTCCAAACACTCCGCCGTTCCCCCTTCCAGCGACGTGTGGTCCATCCTGTGTCTGAAGCTCACTATCCGGTCAGGAGCGTCATTACCCTTCAATGTGCTCCCCCCTCCGCCCGGAGCGTCAAGAGACATACATGGAATTCCACTGCTTCCGTTGTAGGGTTTCAAAATAAAACCAAAACGTAACCTTAACCCTGAAAATAAACATTTCACATAATGCTGCTTCAAACGTATTCACTTCGAATTCACAAATTCGATAAACCATGAAAAGGGTTAAGAGCAATCACATCTGCATAACACAGGCTTATTTTGTAGTGGTAACGCATCGCCTTTGCGATGTTGTAAATAGTACTCAATACTCATACTTCATTGAGGTTAAACATATGTTAAATATACTTTTGATATAAAAGTAACTCAAGTTGAAATAACAAAGGCTGTCAACAAATTTCGGTTATTTAATGCATTTATTTTATACAGACCTGACATTTTCCTGTTTCTATATTGTCAGCAGCGCCAATTGACGTAGTAATCATGAAGCAGGTCACTTTTGCGCCAGCGCTGCGCAGCAGTGACTTCTAACAAATCAGGTTATTCCTCTGATTTTTTAAAATTCTTGCGTCGCAAAAACGAAACAATATGGACATTCAATTTCAAATATTGATAATTTCACAAAAAAAAAAACACACGTGCATTCCTCTTTCTCCAAAAAAGAACATAGGTAAACGCAGATTTGACATGATGGGGGTCTATAAGAATTTAGCAGATTTATTGTGTTGAAGCTGATACTTTCTCTCCATCCAGCAGTAAAAGGTGAACAATTGCGTTCTTTTTCTTGCCCGTGCTCATCGCCTTGATGCAACACTCATGTTCCCCCAGACTAAAGCGTGTCTCTGTGCCATCATCCACAAACTCTCCCTGACGACAGACGGTCAGACGAGAGAAGCGATAATCAAGTTTTCCTGTGTAAATTGTAAGTTACTTCAAATATACTGTATTTGTCTGACATTTCTTACCGTTGTCTCCATTTTCTGTCCGTTGCACCAGACATCCATGGTGTCTTTTTCTGCCACAGAAGGAGAATCAACAAAAACAGCCTTCATCTCGGATCTGATACTGGTGTTTCGTTAAAAACCCTCACTGATGTGATCAGATTATTGGCCTCAGCTCCCCCTCACTCACCGAGGACCACCCTGCAGTCCTGCCCGTCCACTTTGAGCAGCCAGGTCCTGGTGGTCTGGGCCCGATCGTGGGTGAATTTCTGCAGACTCTTGCCCTCCACCTCCAGCAAGTACTCGTAGGCGAAGCCGCTGAGGGCCTCGATTTTTATGGTGGCTTTGGTTTTGCTGCTTCCCACGACGAAGGTTTCCTTCCCAACCAGCTTGAACATCCAGTCTTTTCTGATGACTTCCTGTCAGAGAAGTTCAGAGAACTCTCATGCTGTCAAACGCTCCATTGGATTTTGATGCTAAGCTAATGGTTGTGTTTAACTTCATCATGAGTATAAGTATTAGCCAAATGTTAAAGTCTTTAAGCTTGCTAAGCTAACTTAAGCTAAGCTAATGGCTACATGCTGGCAGAAGTACAAGCCAGTGAGGAGGAGGATGAGGTCATGTTTGAGCACCTATGAGGAGTGAACTTTGACCTCACCTGTCCATTGACAAGGACCAGCCTTTTCCCGGTGGTGGTTCCATGAGCGAACTGGATCCTGTGAACACCGTCGCTCAGATCCACGTCCCACACGGCCACCAGGTCTCCGCTCAGCATCACTGAGGCAAGAGGAGCTTCGCCATGCAAAGTTCCAGACGCTGCGGGAGGCTGGAGGCTGCCGGCTCAGCAGCAGGTGTATTAGTGTAAGAGGATTACAGGCGGATCAGTTCCCCGACATTTACAATGACATTCGCACCTGATACATCTGAACACAAGAACATCTGCTGGAACAAGAACAGGAAAAAGGTTTATGGTGTTTTTATGATCAAAGGTGATGGGGAGACAAGGTGGGAGCAAGGAGGGTAGGGAACAAGATGGAAAAGGGAAAAGGAAAGAAGGCTGTCAGGGAACAAAAGGGAAAATAGGGAAAGTAGGGAACGAGGTGACAGGGAACAGGAAAGAAAACAGGCAAGGCAGGGAAAAATCTGCATCAGTCAAGTAGCTGAATGTGCAGGATCACACACACACACACACACACACACACACACACACACAGAATGAATGCCGTCATCATAACAGGAAGTTGCCTGAAATCACATCACACTAATAAAACCTGAACCCAGTGAACACGTTTTACAGGAAGCACATCCGTGTAATGCTATCTTTGTGAGGACTTTCACAGGCATAATGTGTCACCCAGGCCTTAGCCTAACCCTTAACCCTCCCATCTAACCCCTGACCCTAACCATGACCCTAACCCTGATTTAAATCCAATTCTGGATTTAGGTCAGGATCAAATACAACAACACACACACTTCTTAATTATGCAACAAAAGGTATAAAAACAAAAGTTAAGATAAGTTAAAACATGCTTCATTCTTAAAGAGCTGCAGGTTTTAACTGAAAAAAAGTAGATTATGAACGCAGACAATTGGATTAAAAAAAAAAGATTTCATCCTGGAGGAAACAAAGGATTAAAAACTATGTTCTGCAGGTTGGACCGGTTCCTCCTGAATCAGCAGAACCACGATGGAGCAGCGAGAACGCTGCTCCACAGGATCACGTTTTTCTTCAGGTTTCAGAACTGATAAAACCAATTTCATACTTAAGTCGTGTTACACTGTAAAGGAGAAAGAAATGTACACAAAAAAAATTTAATCTGGGCCATAATCTGTGGATTTAGTGCAGTGTTACAATAAAAGGTGTTTTCTTACAGTTAATTCTGCAAAAACCCTGGAAAATAAAAATAAAAATAAAATCTGTAATCTCATAATGTAATCTCATCTGTAAACATGGATTCTGATGCTTTTTGGGGTAACAGTATTATTATTATTTAGCCTACATTTTGAGTAAAACTTACAATTTAACGAAAATAAATTCGTGCAGTTTGTGTTTAAAAGAAACAGCTGACCGGCTGATTTATATGAAACTTCATTTGTATGAAACTGAGTCTGATCTCAGCTCTGAGACGCCACCTTGTGGTCAGACCATCACATCACAGCTGGTCCAGTTTTTGTTGAGGGAGAAAATCTAATTTTTAGGTTTTTTTTGTATAAACATTATCAGGTGTATAAATGATTGTAATCCAGTTTGTGATAAAATTTCATCCCTCTTGCAACATTTATTTTCCTGTGATCCTGTTAAATGTTTGATATTGTTGAGTTTCACTATAATAAAAATTATAAATGCAGATTTAACCTTCAACTTTTCTATAAAACATTTAAAGTATATTAATAAGGAGACAGGTGATTGTCGGTGGTACGTGCATGTTTTATTATCAAAGATAACCAGACTCTCTCTGACGTCATAAATACAGAAAAGAACCTGCACGACTGGAAAAGACGATGATGGAATGATGTTTGTCAGGGAAGTGAAGGACGAGACAGATGAGTGATAATGAGCGATAATACTGTGATAAATGAAAACAAATGGATAACAGGTCAAGGCACAAAGGATCAACCACCGCTTTACAGCCATACGGCTCCGGACGCCTTAACTCATTCGCATTTGGGGCGTTAGGACTGTTGACGCTACCGCAGATCGGTTCAGCGCCATCAGAACGTGGGCGGAGCCTTTGCGCTTCTGGCCACGTAGCATAATTTTGATCACAAACAGGAAGTGAAGGCTTCGCCGAGGTCACCCAACAGCCTCCAACAGATAACAGACCTTTCAAATGTCTTATTCTATAGATGTGCAGAAAAAAAACCAAACATTCTTGGGTATTTAGAAAAAGGAAAAACACACGTGCAGGTGAGGAAACGCAGCGTTAGCAGCTGTTTGTAGCGTAAGTGTGCAGCAGACTGGCGCTGCCGCCTGTGGGGATCAGTCCGCGGACCGCTTAGGTTCACCAGGTCGTTCTTTGGCACTTTGGCGTTAAAGTATGCAGCAATGCTTCTTCTTCTTCTTCCCGCTTGGACTGTTTTTGTCTTTGCTTTCCGCCATCTTCTTCTTGCGGACCTCACGCATGAGATCAAAGAAGACCTGAGAGAAGAAGAACGAACCCTGGAGATGAGCGGCGGGACGCTAACACGCTAATGAACAGCATCAGAGCGCTAATTAATCACCAATATGAGTAAAAGTTAGGGTGATGATTCAACATTCTGGAAGAGTTAAATTTGATCTTAATCACAACATAAAAACAAATCAATTCTGATTTAAGAGGCGGTTTAAGGGCAGCGGTTTGAACCTTGTCCACGTTGGCCCTGGTCTTGGCTGACGTCTCCACGTACTGCACCCCCCACTCGCCCGCTTTGGCCGTGGCCTCATCGGAGGAAACCTGCCGCCGCTCCTCCAGGTCCGACTTGTTTCCCACCAGGAGCAGCGGGATGGCCTCCTCTTCCTTCACCCGGAGGATTTGGTCCCTGAAGGGGAAGATTGGACACAAACAGGCTTAAACTAGCATCGGACGAGTCAGCTGACCCGACCACAGCAGGAAGTGGAAGCGGCGGACTCCTAAATGAATGAAACTGAGAAAGTGATGGTTTACGCGCAGCGATGGTAGAAGGGTTTGCGCTTCCTGTAAGGCTGATTTTTGCGAACCGCTGTGGACTCTAAACGATCGTTTACATTTAAGAGCTGCGAGAATCAGCTGATCTGCTCGTGACCAACGCGTGTTCTCACACCTGAACTCAGAGGTTGCCGTGAAGGACTCGTGCTCCGTGATGGAGAAGACCAGCAGGAAGCCTTCGCCACTGCGGAAGTAATTATCTCGAATGGCGGCGTAGTCCTCCTGGCCCGCCGTGTCCAGGATGTCGATCTGAACGTCTTCGCCGTCCAGGACCACTTTCTTCCTGTAGCTGTCCGCCTTGGTGGGCTCGTAGTCCTCCACAAACTGCAATGACACAAAAGCCATCAGAAAGAGAGCGAGAGAGGTGTCTCCTGAGGAGGGGCAGACAGGCGGTCTCACCTCGTCGTACATGAACTGCAGCGTGAGCGCGGACTTGCCCACGCCGCCACTGCCCACCATGATCACCTTATGGAGAACCAGAGAGGTCTGGCCCTTGTTCTTGCCGGAGGCCATGATTCTGGCCCGCAGAGACCAGCAGGAGCAGATGCAAGAACTACAAACCTGTAGACAGAAAAAAATCTTACATGATTCCAATTTTTCTAATAACCATTTGATCCATACACGTGGAATTATTTAAACTCTGACCCATATAAAATAACCATATAGAACCAATATACTGCAGGACTGTACGTGGAAAACTCAACAAATTATCGTCTTCTTTTGTTTACTCTTACATATTTGTTGCTACATGCGAGGACAGAATGCGGGCAAAAAAATCGTCAAGTAAAGACATGTTTCCTTTCTAATCGCCTTAGGCTCTAAAACGAGAAATAGCTCGATGTGTGTCCCTGAGCTGCAACGATAAATAAGAAAATAAAGAAAGACTACTACGACTAGTTTGGTTGTGAAAAAGGGGAAGTATATTTCATCCTGTCAACACAAAGCTTCCTCTCTGTTTTACCCAGCTGACAGTTGGAAAAAGAGTTTCTGCCCGAGAGCCACTTAGCTCTTCCCGGTTGCCGCCTTCAACAGGAAAACACTCTCTGATTGGATAAGCCGACAAGTGTAACTCATTTTGGCGCTTCCTATTGGCTGTTGGCCGTGTCAATCACCAGACCGCTAGCATACATAATGTCATGACAATAGATAGCGCTTTCTTTGCCCTCAAGGGAATTCGCTCTAAACGACAACAAACTCCCTGGTGGTGGAGCGGAAAACAGGTTGGGTCGGCTAAAAGAATACAGAAACTGTCTTAGGGCTTACCTGCTAACGCGTTTTACTGTGATTCGCTGAGGAATTTGCCATACACCGACACACACTCAACTTTCACAAGTTTAGTCTCTGCCCCACCTTGTTTAGCGGACCCGAAACGAAGATCGTGTTTGTTTAGAAAGAGGGCTCACTCCGTAGCAGCGAAATGCCAGCCGTGGTGCAAAAAGAGAGCAGCAGTTACCCGGAGGGCATGTGAAAGAGTCCTGTCATCGAAGTACTACAATATCAGCATTTCAACTGAAACATCACCAAACGTGCCAGAACGAAAGAAAATATAGTTTTGATAGAAATACATGGAAGGACGACAAGTACGAAACGGTGACAAGTGCTACATCTTACGTTTGAGTCAATCTCTTAGAGCCACATAGTATAAAACAGGATGTGATGTCACGGAATTCCATTTATTTATTTATTTATATATCAATTAATTAATTAATTATGTTTGACCGTGACTATATTTTGTAAAAGACATGTATCTCTTTCGAATGAGCAGATTTTTTAAAAAAATTTAAATGCTAAAAAAATATATATTTTCATCTTCATTCATATAGATGAAATGGTAAAGAGAATTAGTTAAACATGTCATTGTCGAAAAGAACCACGGTGACTGCTTAAAAAGTACAGGACGATTACAAACACGAAAAACAAGGGCAAGTCGGCATTCCTCTAATCATGCCAAAGTGTCACTGCAGGATACCCAAACTAGAGTTAAAAGATCATAAACTTTTAAATGTAATAAATAAGGTAAAAAAAAAAAAAGAAAAAATCATTGAAAGAGCGAGCTGCAACCCCTGCAAAGCAGTATCTTTATCTGGACAAGAGATGGCGCTGTTTTACCACTTTGGCCGCCGCTGTCTCGTCGCCTTCAGGTCTGAGACATCAGGAGTCCGACTATCGTCAAACTTTACCAGACCTCGGCTTGAATTAAGTTGATTCAGAGTTTAACAGAACCTATTTAGACTTTTAGACTCATCTCATTTTCTCTCATATTGTGCTCAATATATACATTTAATCTCTAAGGAGAAAGGATATTGAAAAAACTGGATGGATTTGGACAAAATATTTTTTTGGAAAAAAAAGTTCATCTTATTTTTTCCGAGGGAAGGCTGTTTTGGTCCCCCTGCAGAGGTCAGAGGTCAGTTTCCAACCACAGCTGTCCAGGCTCCATTTGCTTTGGAAATTTTTACTAACAAATTTCTGCAGGTTGGACTCGGCCTGGATTCACTGTCAGTGTTCCCAGCTGAATTTGACTCGGAAAGCTCTGCTTGTTTGCATGTTTCTGGTCACTGATTTCACTGATGCTGCTGGTGTCACTTTAAATCAACTAAACTGTGTCGCACCCCAGGTTAAACACTTTCTAACAGTGTAAATTGCTGTCAGTATCAGCTCAGCTATAAAACACACCTCCAGCTCAAACATCATGTGAAAAAAAAAAAAAAAAACAGAAGTAAAATTCTAACTTTAAAAACATCAGTGCCCACGTGCTTGAGAAAATTAAGTTATTAAATAAAAGATTTTAAATAGAAAAGTACATGTTTTTATATAACACTGCAAAAGGCACACAAGTTCAGTCTGTGTGCAGCAAAGAATTAAATTTAACAAGAGTCCTGATGGAGGACACACACACACACACACACACAGACACACACAGCTGGATGTTTTAAAGGTTTGACTCTTGTAAACTTTATTGTTTCTTTTGCGAGCTCTCTGTGGTGAATCTGAGGATCTGTTTTCACCTGCTGTCATTGTGTGTGATGTGATGTTATCATCTCACACACACACACACACACACACACACACACACACACACACACACGTCCTTGTATTTCTATTTTGCGGTGGACTTACAGATATAATGTATTACCCAGCTCCTTACCATAACCCTGACCATCCCAACTAACCCCCTGACCCTGACCTTCTCCTTCTCCCTAACCCTAACCTGAACCTAATTCTAACCCAACCTTGAAACCAAGTCTGAACACTCAAACAGGTCTTTGAAACTGTGGGGAGCAGCTGAAATGTCCTCACTTCACAAAAATGTCCTCACTTTGCTAGTAGAATGAATATTTTGGCACTTGGTATATAAATACACCCACACCCACACCCACACACAGACATACACACACACACACACACAGACACACAGACACACACACACACAGACACACAGACACACACACACACACACACACACACACATAATATCTTGACTTTTCGTAAATTTTTGGTCAAACGTGACAATAGCTCTGATCTTGATCTGTATTTTTTATTCCGTGTGTGTTTGGTTCTAACTTTTGTCATCAGCAAAGTAACTAAAATGATGACTAACTTCGCTGTACGAGTTAAATACTATTAAAATCGCACTACAAGGGCTTTTACCTGCACTATTGAGGGGTAGCGTGGACCTGGATCTGGTCACGTCACGACTTTTAACAACTTTACGCAGCGCATTGTTTTGACTCCCTGTAGAGATCTGCACAGGTACACCCCACGCCCCCCGACCCCCATCTTCTCAGTGCCCCGGGCGACACACTGACCCCGCCCACCTTATTTCGAACCCCCCACCCCGGCTATAAAGCAGTTTTCATTGCGCGGCGACTTCCGAGTCTCGGACGCCAGAATGGAAACGTTCCTCGGTGCGCTCTCAGGCACACCTCCCTCTCCTCCCCTTCCTCCACCTCCTCCTCCTCCTCCTCCTCCTCCACATCATTCTCTCCCTCTTAATTGCGCATCGGCACTCCGGCAGCAGCAGCAGAGCGGGAGCCACGAGCGGGCGCGTGTGAACTCCTGAGCGTGGACGGGCTCGAAGTTTCCGCGTCAGGCTGGACTTAAGTTGTGAAAGATGTTAAAGTGGGATGTGGACGCGCCTCTTCTCGCTTTATGGAATACGTTGGAGGCAGAATTCCAGCTGGGCTGATGCTGATTCATGACATCATGACGCGCTTTCCTCTCCGCGCAGAGGTGATGCTTTCCGTGTGAAGCCGCTCCAAGCAAAAAAAAAAAAAAAAGAAAGAAAGAAAAAAGCTTCCTTCCAGCGGAAAGAGAGGACTGTTCCTGACAGAGTGACCAAAGACATCCATGTAACGATGTAATAAAACAGATTTCCTGAGTGACTGGGAATAAGAAAGCAGACCAGAGCAGACCGCCGTTACGCATGGAGACGGCTCGGAACTGAGAGGATCTTTTTTTTTAATTTGTTTGTTTTTATTCGTTTGAGTTAAATAAGTCTGACAAAAAGAGGGGAAACGCTCATTCCTCCTTCTCAGACAGAAAATGAGTAGCTGTCTTCTTCGACTGGCACTCTGTGTGGCTTGCGTTCTCTCCATCCGCTGCACCTCTGCGCCCCCGACCGAGGCGGAGACGCACTCGGCATCCCGGGACACCTGCCCGTCCTGCGGGATCGCGCAGCCGCAAGACCCCGAGTCGGGTCAGCTGAACGTGGACTTCCTGGAGGCGGTGAAGCGGCACATCCTGAGCAGGCTGCAGATGCGGGAGAGACCCAACATCACGCACCCGGTCTCCAGAGCGGCCATGGTGACGGCGCTGCGGAAGCTCCACGCCGGGAAACTGCGGCCGGACGGCAGGATGGAGATCCCCAACCTGGACGGACAGCCGATGGGCGACGAAGTGCTGGAGGAGAGCTCGGAGATCATCAGCTTTGCGGAGAAAGGTGCGTGAAGGACACGTGAAATTTCAGGTCCCCAGAGAAGAATTCCACTTTTAATGAACGAGAAAACTCGATCTTACACACGTCATCGAGAATTTCAGTGCCGCGTTGATTAAAGAAAAAAAGTGTTTAACTTAGAAAGCAGATATATTTTTGGTTGAGACTGAAGAGCAGAGCTAAATAAAGGCTAAACTTCAGGCTTAAACCAAACGCACGCTCCTCTCGCACAAATCACCCTCGCAGCTTCGTGAAGGCTGAAGAGAAATATGTGAGCAGACGTTTGATGCGTGCTGCAGATCCACGCAGCTACCTGCTGCTGTGTTTAAGTGCCAGCTGGATGAGGAGCAGGGAACGCGCTGATGTTCACCAGATGTTTACTGGCAGATTCTGCAGAACCCAGCCTGACCCTTGACCTCTGCCAGCAGCCCGTGTTGGCTTGGTTGACGTCTTCAGGAGCTAGCCTGAACCGTAACCTGAAAAAGTGCGCAGGGATCTACTGAGAAGCTTGCCTCGACATTTTCTGCTGCGTTCAGGTGCGTCGGAAAATCTCAACTCCGCAGTCATAAACCCGGAAGCTCGCACGAGGCTCAGAGGAAAAGTTCCCGGCGCTCTGAAAACAAGCAGGGCTGGGAGCGATCAGCCGCACCACCTGCTTCGCCCACGTGGAAACATCTGCTCCGCACATCAGCAAAGGCTGGTTTCCACGCCGGCGTGCACGGGTGCGTGTTTGTGGGGTTGCGTTGCATCGGTGCCCTCACTTTAAGGTCAGAGCTTCTGTGTCGGCCTTCCTGCGGCCTGAATGCAGATGGACGCCGCGCCATCAGGATTCGTGCCCGTGTGTGTAGGCTTCGTATGAAAATAACAGTGTGACTCGAGCGCACGGTGGTGGTTTGTTACATCACAGCCACGTTTTATGTGTCACACTTCACAGCGTAGTTGCAGGAAACTTGTGAGCAACATCTTGGAGGGATCAATAGTTCCGCTGGTGCTCACGTGGGCTCGGGCTGCGCTCGTGAGCACGACGCACCTCCACAGATGGAAGAGCTCCCGACATCTGCAGGTGAAATCACCTCCGTTCCATGTTCGAGGCCTGCTTCCTCCCGCAACGATGAGAACGACAGATAAACTGTTGCAGTTTTGCCAGATTCCATGTCGGGATTTTCCTGCTACTTTCCTTGAATTTGCTTTGCTAAGTTTTGGTTTCTTTTAGTGCAGTTAAGTTTAGGGGAACACGACACGGCTGTTAAAGCAGCGAAATGACGCAGAACTCTGCCTTTTTAATAGTGCAACGGGATTTCTCGAGTCTGGTTTTGATATTTTCGAGACATCCCTGTGTTTCTGTCCATCCTTCGAACTCATCCCGCTGGAAGGATGTCCATCCTTCTGTCCATCCTTCCAGCGCCATCGTTGTCAGCCGGCTCGCTCTTGCAGACGCTGCAAAGAGTGTAAAAATCCTCCCAAATTAGACGCTTCAAATTCTGGGAAACGTTGAGGCGCAGAAAATGGAACAATTTTGTCTGATTCCATGTTTGACTCGAAGGAAGTGCTTGACCGTTTTGGTGCTGTCGTGTGTTGCTGCTCATAGCTGCGGTGGCTAAATCACGCATGAAACGAGCCGCTGCTGCAACAGGTTGGTCTGTTATGCTTCACTCGTTTGTCAGCGGAGCGAGAGAGAGAGAAAGAAAGAAAGAAAGAAAGCAGGCCTAAATGTTCTCGGTCCGGAGCTGATCCGTCACCAGCGTCTGAGACGTCTCAACCCAAGGAAGAGTCTCTCCCGCTGGTGCGAGACGGACGCTCCCGAGCTCATTCCCCGACGCCTCAGCTTGCGTCTTGGTGTCGGAGGTGGTCTCTGAGCCGCGGTGGAGGTCCTGCTGCTGCTGTGTGTCGACAGGTGGATATCTCTGCTCTGCACCTGTAGCAGCTCTTTCTCCTGGTCCACATTGTTCTTGGCTTTGCTCTGGATTGGCTGAGGGCGACGCTCGGCGCCGCAGGCCTGCAGCGCAGCCGCGTGCGCTCCGACATCCAGGCTGCTGAGTAATGACTCAGAGATTAACTCGCCTCCTGATGGATGGGCTCATGCATGTGGAGGCTCGCAGAGATCCGCCGCGCCCGCTTTGATGCTCGCTCCCTCTGCATTTCTGAGTAAGCTTTGATTTTCCTTTGATAGTTCGGAAGGTGCTGATATTCCTGCGGCCGGTTCAGAAAGATCTGATGATGTCGGGTTTGTCTTTTATTGAACAAAAAAAAAAACAAACAACAAAAAAAAACCAAAAAACGCTTCAGCAGCTCAGGACTTGTTTCTGTTCCACTGAGGTTCCTGTCCTGGAGACTGCGGCCTCTTTCCTGAGCTTCTTGCAAACTGCCAGGCCTAATTCCTGTAGGTGAGCCTCTTGGAGTTCAGGCGGTTCAGACCTGATGAAATCTTCTTCACCTGACAGCTGTCAGTCTGTTTCCGCACGCGTTTGCCGTTAGACGCAGCGGGAGTGCGAGGCCCAGGCCAGTAGGTGGCGATATCGCCCTCACCCAGGTCTACGGAACGCGGTGTGATTGGCGGTGACGACAGGTTTTCTTGTCCCGGCGTCAAACCAGTCACTCAAACCAGTCCTTCTTTTCATTTCCAGCCTGGACTTCAGGACAGAAGCGTTCAGCATCAAAGCCCAAATCCATAACGTTCCAATTCCACGCTATCGAGACGTCCAACGGTCGGCGCGAAAAAGTTTCCGCCTCGAAATGGAGAGCAGAAGTAAAAACTTTAAACACTTACAGCGAGCAGCACCTGTTTCGGTTCAGCTTCTTGTGGTTTCCATTAGCTGTGGGAACGCTGGAGGGGTAAGAGGAGGCGAAATCTGTCTGCATTTATCTGACTTGTTTGGTTATGAGGCCACTGGAAGCGATTGAACGAGCTTCAGATGGGGACTCTCCCTGCTGAAGGGTTTGAAATCCTTCAAACTGTTCCACTCTAAAAAAAAAAAAAAAAGAAGAAGAAGAAGAATTGTCCGACTGGTTTGCGGCCGCGGCTCCTGAGAAGCAGCTAATGTCATGTAAATGCTGCTTCTTGCGGCTTCATTCTTCCGGTGTGTTGTTGCATCTCCAGCTCTGCCTGACCCCGTGTTGAGCCCTTGGGCCCCTTTGTGGGGACAGCGAGGCTCCATAAGATCTTATTTTCAGGCAGCATTCAGTGCAGAGCCTTTGAACCTTTGTCTCTGCTAACCCCCCCACCCCCGCCTTCCCCTGGCTGATATTTGGGACCGTTCGCTGGCCAAGTGGCGCTCTGCCCGACACCTTCCTGTCACAGTCCGCGGGATCCGTGCTGCCACCCTGAACTCCAGGGCTAACGAGGAGCAGCTGAAATAACTCATGAGCCTTTTCTCCACATGCCTGCTTGGGTAAAACACCAGTCCAAGTATCCCACAATGCATCTCACCTCTGACCTCCAAGTGTGTACTCCAGACGTTCACAGGTCCTGCTAACAGGAAGTTGCTCCTGAGCAACAACTGAAGGAAAAAATAAAAAAATCTAACCATCTCGTTCGTTTGTGTTCCTCAGATGAAATGGTCACGTCCAAGTCCAGCCTGTTCTTCCTGATCACCAACGAGGGGAACCAGAACCTGCACGTGATGCAGGCCACCCTCTGGCTCTACTTCAAGGTGCTGCCGGCCCCTCCGGAGGTGCGATCGCGGCGGAAGGTGACGGTGAAAGTCTACTACCAGGAGCCCGGCCTGGGCAGCAAGTGGGACCTGGTGGAGAAGCGGGTGGAGCTGAAACGCAGCAGCTGGCACACCTTCACCCTGACCGACGCCGTGCGGCTGGTGTTCCAAAAGGGCGACCGGCGCCAGAACCTGGACGTGCGCTGCGAGGGCTGCGAGGCGGAGGGCGTCGTGCCCGTCCTGCTCAACCAGAAGGACGAGTCCCACCGGCCCTTCTTGGTGGTGCAGGCGCGGCAGGCCGACGGCAAACACCGCATCCGCAAGAGGGGGCTGGAGTGCGACGGCAGCAGCAGCCTGTGCTGCCGCCAGCAGTTCTACATAGACTTCCGGCTCATTGGCTGGAATGACTGGATCATCGCCCCGTCAGGATACTTTGGGAACTACTGCGAGGGGAACTGCCCGGCCTACATGCCCGGTGTCCCCCGCTCCGCCTCGTCCTTCCACACGGCGGTGGTGAACCAGTACCGCTTGCGGGGGATGGGCCCGGGCTCCATGAACTCTTGCTGCATCCCCACCAAGCTCAGCACCATGTCGATGCTCTACTTCGACGACGAGTACAACATCGTCAAGCGGGACGTTCCCAACATGATTGTGGACGAGTGCGGCTGCGCCTGACTTTGATTTATTGCCGTTTATTTAAAGCCGAACTGAGAAACTCGACCGTAAACAGATTCACAATATTACAACAACCACAAAAAAAAAAAAAGAATATAGAGGCAGAATATTTATAGACTGTGGAGGAAACGTGCACACCTCATCCACACATATCTACACGCAATCATATATGCCTGCACAGAACTGTATATATATTTATGTTTGTTGACATTTGTTGATGTCTCACGATATTCCGCGGTGGAAGATTACATCTGTCCGGTTCATTTTCCTTAAAAGGGACCCGGAGAGGTCTCTCTCCCTCTCTCTCTCTCTCTCCCGACTCGTTGATCATCCACTTCGGAAGTCTTCTTTAAGTATCCCAGATCCGGTCTGTACTCTGGCCTGTCGGCGCAGCGTTATGTGATGTAATCCTCCGCTCGCTGCCACGTTCCAGCAGGTGCTACTCGTCTGTAAGTGGGTACCAACATTTTGGACTTCAGCCCCTCACGAGTCGAAGATTCAAGCTGCCATTAAAGGAAATCTCCAGAGGAGGTGTAGGGAGCCTTACATGAGTCACGGAGAAGGCTGGGGTGATTCAGCCGCGTGCGTGCGTGTGTGCGCGCGTGTGTGTGCAAACATGTGGGACAAGCACTGAAATTGTTAACAGATCACACCAACGTACAGCACTTCTGGCCAAGAGTCGCGTTTGCGCTGGGTCCCAGAAGCGCTGCCTTCCACCGGTAACCGGACAGGCTGGGACGTTTGGACACACTCCAGAGGACGGAGACGCGCAACAATCGCATTCACAGACTTTCCCCCGAAAAGGTCCCGGCTCCACTGTCACCAGTAATCCTCCCGCGACCTTCGCTATGAGCTGTGACAGCTGGAAAAACAATTGGATAATGATCGTAACTGTTGTGTTCCCGAATATTTGGCAGCTCTGGAGCGTTTCCGTCATCGTGATGGCTGGAAGGGAACGCTGCGGCGCGTTCCTCTTACTCAACAAGGGCAGAGGTCAAGAAAGTGTCTCGCAGTTTCCGCAACGCATTGCGCCGAGAAATCGAGAGTTTCTGGACAATTCACCCTCATCTTTAACGTCAAATGATGTATCCTCTAAAACCGTCGCGAGAAAAGCTTTCCAATACACAAAACAGACAAATTGGAAATTCCCATTTAACTGATCCCCAGTCAGATCTCCCAGAAGGATCCTTTGATCTTCACAGATCGTCTTTGAGCGCAGCTCATATCGAAAACAGCTGTGATCAAAGCGCAGCGATTATACGGGAAATGTGTTGACCGCCAGGACGTTTTCACCTCGGTTTAGGTTTTCGTTCCGAAATTCTTCGCAGATGTCTGGGGGGGGAAAAAAAAATGCCACATTTCCGAAACGTGCAGCATCTCACGCCCCGACACACACTCTGATAGCACTTGTAGATTGAAAATGCCTTTAACGAGCCCTGCGAGGTGCACGCCGATCACACGAAAAAAGAAATAAGTGCCGCATGAGCTATGCAATGTATAGTATTCTACCCAGAAACCAGACAAGCTGGACCGGAGCTCCTCTGAAAAACTGCTACTGATACTTGAAATGTTAGCGTGGCTAGCAGCAGCAGCTGGTCGGGCTTCAGCGAAGAACTGCCGTGTGTTTGAGAATGTGTTCCTGGTAGTTGACCGAGGCTTTGTCCGCAACAGGAAGTAGGGGAAGCACATCTGTCCTTTGCTAACGTTAGCATGTTAGCATAGCAAACAAAACTGGCGAGAGTCGTGAAAGACTCGTTCAGAGTGTTTGTTGTCAGAGATTTTCTCCACGTTTGATGTGTGTAAAAGGAAGCTAACCGGGGCCAAGTCTGACCCAAATGTGGCACGCAGAAGAGGGAAGGGCCGCGTCTCAGGGGGGTTCCCGTCAAGGCCCGTTCGACACCAAAACACACTTTGAGACACAGTTTAGATTCACTTTGACGCGACTTTTCCCAGCTGATTTTCCTATTTTCTTTTTTTATTTCGGGTTCAGGCCTCGCCGCTACCAGGTACACGTTTAAGACAAACGCTTACGTTCCCACTGACACCATCAACGCTCCGCCTTGCGTGCTGCCTGCCTGTAAACTTTAGCTTGTCCTTCAAAGCGAATTGTTAGAGTATTTGCACTGAGGAGCTGCGAGACAATTAACGACTCAAATAAATAGAAATTGCCATTGAAAAAAAAAAAAAAGAAATAAAAAAGCTATTTTTATAGGAAGGAACCTAAACTCTGTTCAAATGTATTAAACCTAATCATGGAACCAAAGAGGCCAAGAGGTTTAGCCATTGAAAGGTGGCTCCGCCATCGTGTTTCTGTTGTTGTAAATGACTTTGTGACGTTCAAAAGAGGCCTAAACACTGCATCAGGGTATAATATCAGTCCATAAACAGCTTAATCTCTTTTCTATTTTGTACCTGCAAATGGAATATTTCATATTTTTTCATCAAATTATATAAATATTCCTAGTTTTTTTTCTTCCTTCTTTTTGTTAGTTCTTGTCGCTAAATCATTTAGAGTAAAGTACACGCCATCTGACCCCTGTACAGTTGATGTAACATATGAATATGCTTTGAAATATTTTGTTCTTTGTAATTGTTGGGAATAAATTTCTTATTACAAGTTGTTTGGATCTGTTGTCACATTACTGCCAATCTTTTTTTTTTTCGTCTTGAAAAATTCGGGAGTAATAAAAGAGATGAAAGAAAATACCGAAGAAATGACTTCAAAGAGGACGACCACGCGCCAGCTGTTGCCTGTCCTGATGAAAACCAACAGCGCGGTGCTGCCGTCGGCGGTCGACGTGCTGTTTGTGTTTGTTGACGCCTTTTGGCATTCGCAGGTTTTCAGGTGGGAGAAGAATTCCCCAGTGATTGCCAGCAGAGTTCAGGGCAGCAGGAGATTCCCTGCTCTTTGCAAACTAATGAAATATTACCAATTAACCGTGTCGACACAGTGACAACAAATACTAGCTCAAAAGTTCCGGTTGCCTGGACACAGAGTAGTAGCTAGCTGGTCGCTGCTAAATGCGATGGGGGTTTAGTCATAGACCAGCTGGTCCATGAGCAGCTTTGCTACCAGTTTCTGTCAGAATATCGTCACCAAATGTTATGGCTGTTATGCCATCAGACACTTTTGCATTATTCCAGGAGATCCGCTCACATCAGCAACTGGAGACGGTTTCTCAGCGGGGTTGGGAGAAGGAGCAGACCGGTCACCAGAGCTCTCGAGGTGCCCATTCACTCACACAAAGACTCTTAACCAGCCTAATTATAGCTCAGCAAATCTCAGCAGGACTTCCAGGGTCAAGTGTTTGACCTCTGGGATCACGCCCTCCACGAACGGGAAGAGACTCTTTCGGCTACAACTAGACCGGCATTGCTAATTAGCACAAAGGAAACTCACAATTGTACGATGGCAGCGACGGAACCCCTTGGAGGTATAGTTAATCCTGAGAGGCTGCCCTAAAGCTAGCAGTTTACGCTAACGTACGAATCAAACGTATCTGAAGCGGGACGGCGGTCAGACGGAGGTTGGGTCAAAATAGCTGGCGCGCAGGCTAATGGGGTCGAGCGCGCGTCAGTTAAAGAGCAGATTTTGTGGTGATGTCAGGTGACACACAAGAGCCGATTTATCATGTTGCTCAGTGTTAGCAACTCACAACCACAAAACACAGCCCGGGCCCGAGCTTCGCGACACTTTAGGCGAACGTGGCTGTTGTGGAGCGGCAGCAGATCTGTGTTTTGACAGCGCAGTGAGAACTGACAAACGCCTCCTGCAGGACTGAATGTGCCCTTTCCTGCTGATTTATGGAGACGCAGAGGCAGGGCTAATTTGTTTCAGAGCTGGGAATGGCCATGAAGCATCCATCATGGTGGGTGACAAGGTGCGGTACCTGTGGCCTGGAGGGACGGGTCTGAAACGGGACCTAGTGTCGTCCCGGGCTGTAATAAACCCGACTGCACGCAGCGGACAGAAAGTTAAAAAAACGTCAATCGTTAGACCTCGTAATGGCATAAAAATGCGATGAAAATGTTTAATTTCTATAGAATCGAAGGTGGTCACCTTAACATTCAGATATCGCTGCCTACCTGTTGAGAGAGGGGGCGCTGTGATGTGTTCCAGATCATGATTAATGGTGTAATCGCTGTGTTAGCGATTGTCGCCAGACCTCATTCCTCTTCCAATCTGTCTAATGAGTAGATAACGATAAATGATGGCAACACAAAACAAATGTTGCTAGTTATATGAAGCAGGAGTGAAATCCTAGATGGACGATGTCAAAGTACTTTTAACGCCCTAAAAAAATGAGAGGGAGTTAATCCGATGTTAATCTTGTCTCTTTACGAGCTAAAGGAGACATGAACTAAACTGTTGTAAAAGGTTCAGGTTTCGCTGCATAAAAGGGCCGATGAGTTGTTTCTCCTCAGGGTTTGGGTCTAAAGTCATGTCCAATCAATCATCAGGCTCCGTGAGTCGCTTTACGTTCACCCTCCCGCTAAACCTGCCGCCTGTTTGAAACCCGTTCAACTTCACGTGTTTGCAGGAATAAGTATGGACGCACAAGTTGGAGGAGCGTTTCAGAGACGAGGAAAGGTGGCCGACACGTGGCATCGCTGACGTGGACGGTGAAATAAACAACTTTGTCGGGAAAAATACGCTAAAATCTACGCTAGCCCGAAAAAAGCAAAGGAGGCTGGAAAAGCTGAGACATGTAAATGTTTGTATTTGCAGCGTTATTGGAAAACCTCTCTTGAATTTGTTGACAACAGCAGGAAATGAAGTGGGAATGTTCCGCTGGAAGAAATGCAAACAAACAGATCAATCTGGGATGTACAGAACCTGCTCAGGCCGGACATTAGCGTAACGCACGAAAGCAGGGTTTACGTGTCCGGATGGCTGTCACCGTTAGAGGAACGTTCTTTTTTGGCACAATCCCTTTTTTTCCATATTTCACCCACAGAGGAGGAAGAGGAGGAGGAGGAGGAAGAGGAGGAGGTCTGCTCTCTGTTCTGGTTTGGTGGAGCGTTTCTCCGTCTCTGGTAACGTGGGTGATCTTGAATTTCCTGCAATTCATCAAAAGCTCGGCGATAAACACACCCCGGAGCCTTCTCAACATTTGGACAATTGGGAATTTTCCCGAGCGGAGGTGAGCGTGAGAGGCAACACGCGGAGGTTCCAGCTGAGGAGGGGAGCTCTGGAAGCCAGGGCGTCGGCGTCTTCTCCTGTATTTACACTGAAGAATGACAGGAATGTTCCACCGCACTTGTCAGAGTATGCGAGGTACATCTCCGGGGTTTTCTCCCGCCAGGAGCCTGGATCTGCTTCTCCTTTAACTCCTCTGGCCTCCAGAAAGTTCACCCAGAAAGAACTTTTCTTTAAGAGTTCATGGAAAGAGCAACAGAACCTTTAAAACCTCCACCTTGTTCCAGCTGAGGAAGTCAGACTCTCGCGTCCAGGATCCAGGTCCAATTAAACAAAGAACAACGTGTGAGACTCTTGACGAACTTGCACGAACGTGGCCTTGGGCTGAGTCGGCGCTCCTCTGCTGAGCGAGCGGAACGATTCGGTCCAGTACGGTCGGGCTCATTCACGTTTATTTTTGTTTCCATTCCAAAGCTTGGAACAGGTACCGGAAAAACAGCCCCGTTATGTTCTGTCCAGGTACGAAAACAGAGGTTCGGAACAAAGTGGGCGGGGTCAGACACACTGGAATCTCGTGATTAGTCCAATTCCGAGGTACTGACTCAAAAAGGTCATCCAGGGATCTTTTTCCGTCTTCATTTTCCCCTCATACTTCAGACATTGCTCTCCGTTTTGTGATTCGTTGCTGGGCTACAACCACCACACTTTCCCGTACTGCTAACGTAGCTATCCCAGCTAACGCCACCTGTCCTTCCAAACCGGTCCACTCAGTGGGAACGTAGTTAAATAAAGTATTTTTGATTGAAGTAACTCTGAAACGGACTGTGGTTGTTGTTAGCACGGGGCGAGACTTGGCTGACGCCTTCAGAGATGAGCGGCGTTCCTTCAGAGTCTGGCTCGTGGTTTCTTTGTTGTTGTTGTTGTTCAGAGGCCTCCTGACTCACACCTCAGGCATGAGTCTCAGGTCTCGGGGACGTCCCCGTGTGATATTTTAGGAAGTACCCGAGTCGGAGCATCTGAAAATGAGCCGCAGAGGCGGAACCACAACAACAGCTCCGCCCTGATTAGCCAAGACTGCCGAGGACTTTTTCAGCAGCAATTATTGCAAACAGATGATGAAAACACATCCCCAGCAGGTAAAAGGAGAAACAAAAGGTCGGATTGTCTAAAGCAACGAGCCGAAAATGTCTCCTCAAATCATATTTTGCATCCAGAGGGGATTTAACGATAACATCTCTGGTGGAAGAAACGCAGCTCCATCTGCTCAGAATCATGTGATGCGGAGATGCTTTTCAGCTATGCAGAGAGGTCTGGCGGCTGACACGAGACGGTTCCATCCGTTGAGGCTGGGCACGGAGCTCGGGTTATTCTTTACAAAACAGAACTTTGCAAATCAAAGTTACTGAAAACTTTGGGTTTTTCCAACACAAACTTCCGAAAACGGCACTTTATGTGTCCCTGCCCCTTTAAAATAAAGTGCCTGTAGCTCCGCCCCTCGACCTCTCTGTTCAGTTAGCAACCAGAGACATGCTAACAGCGCAGATTACTGACGTAGGCAAGTACAGCATCGACAATTTCAACAACTCGTGCTACATTTTACATTTAAAAACAAAAATCTGATATCAGATCCTTTGAATTTGCGTCCATGACTTCAGATGGGCTGATTAGCAAGAATCTGCCGACCTGTGTGATGCTTAAAAAAACCAATTTTGTTCCTTCTGTGACGTCTGGGCACTTGGGGAAAACCTCAGAATAAGAAAGCGAAACTTCTGTCCTTTCAGACATCAATAATGCAGATGTCAGCGAGGACTACCTCAGGACTTCGGGGTAAACCTGAGGTCAGATTTCGATGCATCATTTAGTAGCACTGAAAAATAATGGTCAACCGTGACGCAATCCATCTTGGACTCTGCTTTTTTTGGGGGGGAGGCTGAGCACATTGTGCTCCCTAAACGCTCCAGATGGTTGGTTAAGCCGGAGCTGCTGCTGGATCGCTGACCCGCGCGGCGTTCGCCGGCGTTGACGAGCGCCATCAATATTCATGAGCAGCGGAGGAAGAAGCTGGCTGCGGAGGGAGAAGCGGCCGGCCTGATTAGAATATTCATACCACCGAGGGGTCGCAGAAATGACGTGCCGGACTCATGACTATTCATGAGGTGGCTCTAAACTGATGGGGACCATTTTTAGTGGAAGCGGCGGAGGCTGTAATGATGGAGCATCACTGGTACGAGTACTGGCTGCCAGTTTTGTTTCCTGATTAAGCCTGATGCGTGTCCGTGTTTCTAGGTCAGGCGGAGGCATACCGAAAGCATCAGAGCATCAAGAATCGGGCTGATGACTTAACGCACCATCTCACCGGAGCGCCAACCTTTTGGGGAACCTTTGGTGCTTCGGACCGAACCCTCAAACTGGCCTTTTCCCCTCTGTTTTTTTAATATATTTATTTATTTATTTTTTCTGACATTTTCATTGTGGCCCCACAAAAGTAGGACAGAGCACGTTGCAAAAAGCCACAGCAGGGGGGCGGTTCGCTTTTCTCGGCAACTCCCAATTAGGCATTGTTCCCTCTTGAAATGTTTCTTTTGAGTAATTGACAGTAATTTAAAGGAAACGAAAGGTGGGGGTGGGGAGGGGGGGGGCATCTATTATCTAAATCAGGCCACGTGTCTCTCCGGGCTGGCATCAATATTATTTAAGAAGTCTTGCTTGCGTGCGGCACCTACGGCGTTTCCGTGGTGAACTAGCCGCATGCCCTTGGCAGAAGCATCCCTCCCCCCCACCCTCCAGCATTCAGAGGTTGCGTCCCCGCACGTTGGGGCTTGTTTGACGGCTGCAGTCTCTCAATCAGGAGTTAAACTTTGCTGCAGCGGCACCGTGTTGCCTGATTTACACCCCCTCCCTCTCCGAGGGTTCTGAGTCCCTGTGCTGCTGCCGAGTCTCTCTCGGGCACATACTTGTGGGGCACATATATTCGCTCTCATTAGTTCTGCAGATTTGGGGCCCTCAGGGTGCTTCTGTGCACATGCGTTCCGAGTGCGGTTCCCACTGTGCTCTCCGGCTCTGATTGAGTCTCTGATTGCCTCGACATTAAGGGGGCTGCAGTTCTCGTGTCATGCCCGCTCGCGCTGATGAATTGGCAGCAGCGTGAGGGGAGGTGGGGGTTGGCGCACTCTGATTGTTAAAGCTCGCAGCTCCATTGTGGCACTGATGGAATTCTTGTGCACCTGAGAAAGGATCGGACGGGTTTCAATCAGGTCAGCACGAGGGGGTGGAGGAGCTGCTCCGACCGGGAGAAAACCCTTAAAACGCACTCTTTTAACTCCTGAAATGTTCCTTTGAGCTAGACTGGATGCACTGCTGATGGATTTGTCAGAAACAGGCGGTGAAATTCCAAGATGAGACGCTGGAATAGAAAAGAGCACCGAGGCCAAACGCTAACGCTTTGGAACCACCGCGGGTAGAGAGAAGTACGAGAGCCAAACATGGAGCTAGGAGTGGAACCATCACAGGGCGATTATACCGACCTTTTACCGATGGATCGAGTTTTTTGAGAAAGAAAGGAAAAGACCTTGTTCAAACAGCAAGCAGACAGTCATGTATGTCAGCTGTGAAGGAGGATGCTGGCAAACTGCCGTAAGCCCAAACTCTAACCGTAAAAATGAGATCAACGTGAAACAACCGACTCCGACAGGCGAACAAGGTTGTATCTGATATTCCCGGTGGATCGGTCAGTTTATGACTCCGAATCCGGAGGTCACCAAGCAGATGGCTGTGAACCCTGAAGGCTCTGGCCCAGCCACCCAACCCTCAGCGCTCCCAACCCTCAGCTGAGCCTTGAAGACTCAAACTGACGCTTGCGTCTTGTCAACACGCCTCCTCGCCAGGCCGGGGAAGTGCAACTCCACCGCCGTTCCCTGCACGCGCTGCACTTCCTGCGTTTTGTGTTAGACGCAAAGGCTCTACTTTTGTTTCGGTGTCGGACACCTGCGGTCCATTAAGGTGCGTCGGTTGTCTCTGTGAAGAATCTAATGAGTGTGAAGGCATCTAAGCCCACCTCATGCAGCGCGCATCAGAGGTCAACGGCGGCCAAGGCCTCCCACTCAGCTAATCTCCTGGTATGAGTGACCTCACCAGTTAAGAAGGCGCCGGCCAAAAGATTGTACAACTCGTGTAATTAAGAGGCTTAGATGAATTTGTGCAGAAGAACAAAACGCCATTATGATCTTCAGGAGGATTTGGGGCTGAATTATATTCCTTATAACCACACACTTAGGAGATTAGGAGCTGGACGTCCCGCCTCGGAGCTCTCAACTGTAAGAACCTGAGCTGAAAGATTTATGGGCCTGGTTGTTTTTCCAGGAATCCGCGGAAAGCTTCTGGTTGACAGCGTGCTCCGCTCACGCACGGCGCCCATGTGTTCAAATACTGTAATCATCAAGCAGAAAGCTCACCGATTAGGCAGGTTTGCTAGCTGTGTTACGTAAGCGTTGTCTTAATTAAAGCGCGTTTGGAGAGTTTGCTTAGCGGAGCGCTGCGGCCTTCTTGGGTTCTTGACATAGCAACACTTTTAAGCCAATTTTAATGGGCAGGTAAGTCCCAAAGGTCCCTCCATTATCTTTCCCAGGGGACTCACCATGCCGTGGCAGGTAGAGCTTCCTCTGACTCACGCCTGGCGACGGTCCCCAGTGGCTGTGAGCGGAACTACAACCACAACAACAGCAACGACTGTAGGAGTTAAAATGCTCGCTGACGCCACCTGAATCTGGGCAGTGTTGAAGGTTCTGGCCCCGAGGTTGAGGCTGAAGGTTTCAGTTTGCCTTCATACAAGGAGAGTTTTGGCAGAACAATCGGAATCTGGATCGGACCGGTCTTAAAATTAGACATAAATACGGACCACGCTGCTGACGAGTTGCGGCTGAAAACGGACAGTTTTATGGTCTTCTGGCGGCGAGAGAGCACATCAAGCACAGTCGCAGCTCCATTTGCACGAGGAGTCGTCGCCAAAAGCGGGCCGAGCCAAAATCCAGCTGGCGAATTTAACCCCGCTTGTTTCCGGGTTATTTTTGATTAGTTACTGACCTGGTAATAGCACGTGCTAACATGCGCGACAAAAATAGGCAAGGCCTCGCACACACACACACCCACACACACACACACAGACTCAGTATTCTCCAAAAAAGATGGCAACAATTCAAGAAGGCGCCTTTTAAGAGAGTTTACTGCGCTGGCTTCCAATTCCCTGTCGACTGTGAACGCTGAATGACATCATTCGCAGCTTGTGCTCATAGAAACTTTGCCCCGGCCCTGAGCTCTCATTCAAGGCAACTTGGATAAATATTGGCAAGGACGACGACTCCTTAACTCGTTTCTTCCACGCACACACTCGCAGTTAGCGTTTTGATGGAGAAAGCGTTTAGCTGCAATCACCATCGCGGCTTAATACCGCGATAATTTATGGTAATATATGTCCAGGCTGTGTATTTACTTTAAAGGCGGCCTGATAAGAATCATGTGGCGTGTTTCTGGTGAGCGTAGGGGAAAACAATTGGGAGATTTGTTGCGGAGCTCTGGGGGCCCCGATTGCCCCCTGTGGGGCCTGAACAGAGCTGCTGTGGCGTGAACACACTGAGGCAGTGTCTCCGCCTCAGGCTCTGTCCGTCACTCACGGGCTGTCCATCAGGGCTACGCGTCCCCGGGGGGAATGAATCAGAGGACTGTCGAGGAGCAGGGACGCCCCGGGTTCACCGCCAAACATGATTCAGCAGCGTTCCGTCAGTAGATCCGAAGATCCAGGGAATAAAATTCGGGCGGGGGCTGAAGGAGACCCGCTGCACAAGAGCAAACACGCTATTTTTATAACAACAATATCTTTTTTATTCTGGAAGGTGACAATGAAGTCTTTCAAACTGGGAAAAGCCAGCATGGATTAAGCTAGCTTTGGGCTGCCGCTGCGTCGCTGCACGGCTGCAACGATTGTTTATGTTCAGCACGCTCATGTCTATTCAAACATCTCCAGATTCCTCCCTTTGATTTACGCTCGTCTTTACTCTTTTTACGGCGCAGTATGTGGTTAATCCGAAGAAGCCTGTAAAACTGAAGGCCAGCGGGTGCGCTCGCCATTCTCCTGGACTCCTCCTCGTTACTGACTGCTTTTCAACGACGCCGAACCTGGTTCCAGAAACTTAAGCTCTCACATCTGTCGATTAGCGGGTTGTTTATGGAACGTCCAGCGTGTCTGGCTTCCTTTCCTCAGCGCTGGTTTGCTCAAAGCTGCAGAGTCTCGCTAAAAAAGGTCGAATAATGCAGGCGGATTAGCAGCGAGGCTAACATCTGGGACAGCGTACAGTTGCAGAAACGACACCTGTAGTTGTGTTTTTTTTTCCTTGCGCTTGACAAGTTTAAAGCTTCCTTGATGAATTTCAGTGACAGGGATGAAAACTCGTAGCACAAACCCAAAGTCCAGGTTGTGTAAATTGTTTTTGACCTACTTTCTTTGCTCTAAATAACTGTGATTCTCAGGAAAAGCCTGATTTTGTCCATGTTTCCATCGCAGATTTTTTTTCTCCTGGCCTGCAAAGACCTGCATCTATCAGTGTGACAAGTCCTCACGACGGACTGGAGGCGCTGTGGCGTTAATGGATCTGCGAGAAAGTTTCTGCCTGCTGAGTGAAAACACCGGAGCAGCAGGTACTTTGTAACCTTGATGAGCTTGCTTTAGCAGCCAGCAGGAGACCCATCAAGGCTGCTTACCCGCTGAGAGCGGCCTTTAAATAATGCATGCTCATCACGACAAGAAGAGTCTTGTTAGCGCAGGTTCTTCCTGACGCCAGGATTTGGCCTGATGGTTCCTGTATTTGCCCGACATTTCAGTTATTACGCAGTCAACTTTCCTCTTTTGCTCACACCCAGACTAATGTTAAGCATTTCATGCAAACTTTTTATCGTGTTTTATGCAATCAAATACATCCAAAACATGCTAATACACTCCTTATTGAATTGGTGCTCCTTGTCCAGACTTTGTTCTGCTGTAGCTTTGTGTCATTGCTATTTCATGCTAGCTAACTTTTGCCGGTCTAGCCCAACGCGGCCCCCGTGATTTCGGGTGGTACTGCAAAGTTTGGTTCCTCATTTAAAGTCGAAATCCTCTGCAACTTTTTGGAATTCAAGCCCCTCCCGCTTGTTTCTGCTCTTTTGGATGACACGTGACAAAGATGAAACATCGTGATTGACAGCTGAGCTCCAGTTGGCACTTAGCATACCGACGTAACGGTTGAGGAACGCAAACAAATATTCTGGTTTTTCTGTCATTCATACGTCTCATCGATCAATACGGACAGAGAGAAAGACCTGAGGTCCTTGTGTGGTTCCATAAAGGATTCCAGCTATAAGCTGAAATCTTCTCGACGCAACTTGTTTCAGACTTTCAAACGTGTTTTTCGTCTACTAAAACGGCCAATTTTTCGACAATTCTGACAACAGCGGACGAGGCCCAGAGGTCCAAGGACCTCCGGCAGAAACCCCTCGGACAGGTTTCTGTGTCAGGGAAATAAATCAGCGCCAGAGGCAATTCTCCCAGTTCCACAGTGGGAGCTGGCGTCTCCTCTGTGGCCTTCTAATCAGGCCCGAGAGCGGGGACGCAAACCAGCTGCACGGCTGATGTGAAAGGAGGCGCTTCATGAGAACGCAGGTGAGACGCCTCTCCACCAGCCACTAAAAATACAAATGGCTTCTCCCCCCAACGCGCCATCCAGGAGGTCTTGTGGCGGCGCTTCAGCGGGCGCATTGCCCCCGGATGAGGCGTTTTCCCGCTGCGGGGTCAGGCCTACAGTAGTTGAGATGTTTCAGGTTGCTGGAGCGTTCCCATATCTCAGAGTAATGAGAACAAGATGTCCTGTGGGTTGATAGAGGGTCAGAATGGCGTTGGGGAGGAGGGGCAGGGCGAGAGATAGAGTTGGAAAAGCGAGGGAGAGAATTGGAATGGCAGTGGGCCGGGTTCCTAAACGCATACAGCCAAGGCCAAAGTTTAGAGCCGCTCTGTGCTGGGAATACCAAGCGAATGGCTCCCTGCTCGGCGGACAATGGGCTGATGGGCGTGCTACGGCAGCTTAATTTTCAAAGAGCGAGAGGCGAGCGTTGCCCATCTCTTTCAGTGCTCTTTCATTGCCAAATGGCATAAAGACACATTGTGAACGTGGCAGAAACGGAGCCGTCCGCCTTTTTCACAGGGATCTCCTCCATGTGAAGCGGGGAACTCTCCAGTTAGACCTCTCCCAGCTGGAGGAGTGTCCCGAGGATACTTCCAAGTTTATGGCAAAACCTGAGCAGGGTGGGAAAGGACCAGCGGCCAGACAGCTGAAGACCGTTAGAGGTAAATCCACCAGGACTTTTGCCCTAAACATGTCGCGGTTTGACAAAAAAAAAACAAAAAAACCTCATTAGATTTATTTTGGAGAAGCACTCTGGTGGTTTAGCGTTTCACTCCCACACTCTTTCTGGATGCCCCAGAGCTGGGTTTATAAAAGCCTGACTCGGGGCTGCCACCAAAGCGTTTGCTGGAACCAGAGACAGAACCACAGAGCTGACAAAATTAGAGCTTTCGGCTCTTTTCGATAGTAAATGTTGGCTGAACCTGAAGACACTGGCGGAGGTTGGGGGGAGGACAAAGGTGCTATCGAGGGTGCGGATGGTTGGATTTACATCAGATCTTCCAAATGGACCTCAGATCGGACCGGACCCGGACGGGTCGCCCTCGATGAAAGGTTCAACCTGGGAACTTTCACCTAAAGAGCGCCGTCAGGTTTCTTTGAGGGTCAAAGGTTAACCCCGTCACGCTGTCCCCGGACAGACATCCTGTGCTGCGGTAGGCGCATGAAGTCTTCCTGCGTCCTGACAGCGGCGGCTTCGCTCCACGTGTCCCATGATTAATCTGCTGGTCATTAAGGTTCCATGCAGCGCCGCTGAAACCCAATCCTTTCCACTGCCTACTTTTTTGTTTGTTTGTTTCGCAGGCCCGGCCCTGAATTAGCGCAGGGAATACATTAGCATACTAACTAGCAGCGGCAGGGCCCGACAGAGAGGAGCGGGGGGCTTTTCTCAGAGGCAAATGTTCTTTCTCAGGAAGTCAAGTTTACACACAACAAACTCCCGGTCAGAGAAGAAGGTTCGGGGAAAAAAAACACGCCGTCGAGGGAGGATTTTACGTAAGAGTACGTTTGACATCAATTTTACAAAAACCGCTATTGTTGAAATGTAAACTTGAATCAAACTGGAGCCGAGCCTCACAGAAAGCTTCCACAGTCTAGATCTAATTTCAGGGAACTGAAGAACAACAATGCAGCAACAAAAAGTGTGATGTTGCCCATGAAGGCAGGCGGAGGGGGAGTCATTAACATAACAAGTGCTGCACAACCAAAAGCCATTTTGCTCCTTTTGTTTCAGCTAAGCAGCTGTCATTTGCAGAACATTATGCATTTTAAATTCTTCTATGCTAATTTTTTCGGGGGACATTTTTTTCCCCCAACAATAAGCGCTCGGGCATCGAACAGAAAGCCTTTCATGGCACAGACCCTGGGGTGCCCCGAGCCGTGCCAAGTCAAACAATGGCTTATTGCTCTGAGCAAGCACATCTCAGCCCTTCAATAAAGCATTAAGTTCCCAGCGCGCCGCGGCCCAAATCCCCCTGAACGGCTCTCCCACACGTACCTCATCCAGACCTGCACCCCTGGGCCACCGCTGCCATTAATCAAGATATTAATCAACGCCGACTGGGACGTGCGTGGAAATCCGCGTGAACATGATAACCTCCGTGTGTCCCGAGATCAAGTCCACAAATAAAAGTGGCCTCAGCCGAAAATCCTTTTTTTCTGACCTGTTTGTGGCCGTCAGCATTTAATGTGTCGGGTTGCTGAAAAGCACTTTACGAGCATACGGGAACCGACCACCAGGGGGCGACTGCGGTTTCTGTCAACAAATCAATGAAACCATCTGCATCAGTGTCGGAGCCACAACGTTTCAATCAAACCCAACAAGCGTTGAGACGCGACCGCCTGTATTTCCAGGATCCGGAGTCAGAAACCTGCTCCAGTTTTCCAGGATCTCCAAAACCAGATGGAGGTTGTCTTAACCGATGGAGAGCCTCTTCTGGGTGATGAACAAACGTGATAAAGCGGTCTGGCGGACTTCTCTTGTTCCTTATGAAAGCCATGTGTGGATCTTTATTTACGAGGGTGGAAACAAACGCGGAGGCGGTTTCAGTTTCAAAGGAAAGAGCGAAGGTCTCTGCGTCTCCTCGATGTTAAAGAACCTTTATGGAATATTTGAACGGCTCCTGTGACAGGACGTCAGGCTTGCGCGCCGCGGTGCTCTCCAAGGTGCTGATCCTGATCTCCGTCGTCACGCTGAGACGCTGCGTCCTCGGCTCCAGCCCAGCTTTCAGAGGATTCGTTCCTCAAGATGCTTCCTGGTTCCTCACAGGTGACGAGCGAAGATGGAGGCGCGACTGTAGAGCCTAAGAGCCACGTCTCCCGTCAAAGATGCAACCTACATAAAGGTTTCGGGACTAGAATTGTTACTGTCACCGAAAGGATAAAGATTCCGTGAAGTGAACCCAGAACAGTGGCTATTCTCTCTTCTATCGATCCCGGTGCAGCAGAAGCTTTTAAAAGGAACTGAATGAGCGATGTGTGATCATGTGTGTGTGTTTGTGCGTGTGACAGTGTGCGTTATCTGTGACTTCATTGTATTACTTGAATTGTAACAGCGCGTAGCCCCGGGCCACAGCTCTCCCTGAACGGGCAAAGTCAACTCAAATTGGGTTATTGGAGACCTCGGGCAGAGCAGCCGGGCCACCAGGAATCCAAAATAAAGCAGCCGCCCCTTCTCCCCCCAAAAATAGACCACCATCAGCAGCAGGAAATCAGGTTAATGTTCACAAAGGAGGAGAAAAAAAAGCCTTCCCAAGCATTTTTAACCCGCGTTTCCTCGCATGACCTCCTGGATCTGATCCCTCCCGACGGATTTAGCTGGTGATGTGATGTTTCCAACCTTGCGGACGGAACAAAAGAGGCCAGTTTAGAGGTCGCCGTTTGACCCCTGAGGGCAAAATCAATGACATTATTATTACGGGGAACAACAAGATTACACTCACTCAGCCCACATTTGAGAGGAGGCGGCTCCGGCGAGGAGTCCGCCTGTTTAGCCGCTCACGTCTCCAGCTGACATTCCGACAATAAGGCTTCCAGTCGCCAACGGACGAGACCGTGAGGCTTAGTGGGCGTGTGGAAATAAGCCCGAGGGAAGGTCAAGACGGGCTGTAAAGAGAACGGCCGCCGCAGTCAGAGCCACCAAGAAACAAAGAAAGCCCGGCTGGTGCCATTCCTTCGCTCGCAGACGGCGGTGAAACAACGGTTTATACATCTCCTCCTCAATGATCTCGCAGAGTTGCAACAGTTGGTGGTTTGGGTGGGTCGGTGACGGCAACATCTGCAGCGCTTCTTCACACAAGGCCCAACGAACCAGGTTACAGCCAGAACTGAACGGGCGTCCGACCTGGGGCCAATTTGATGCAGATTCTTCACGGTGAAGCGTTTTAGAGAAGAAAAAGTGCCAGAAAAAAGAAGAAAAAGGCGATATTTCATCAAAGGAAAGAAGCTGCGACACGAAAACAACAATCCGGATGTTGTGGTAACTGCTAGCTTGGCCATTAGCGTGGATGCTAGCACGCAGGGCCGTAACCGCCGGTTTGTTTCCGCGGTTGTCGGAACAATGCGCAGCAACGTTTCAAGGCCCCTTTAATAAAAGCTGCACACATGAATGGCGCTGAGAGCAGCTTCTTTCAGGATAATCAGCCATGACTCTGCAGATATGGATCGTATGACATGTTTGACATGGGGGTGGGACGGCCAGCGTGCGGCGGCGGTGGATCAGGGGCCGCCGGGCGCGGGCTTGTCCAAACATCTTGTCGGGCTCTATTCTGAGAGCGGGATTAGAAGCACCTGCCATGGAGACAAAGGCGGGCCTCGAGCCAGATGAAAGAAGTGCCACTAACGGCGAGCTCCGCCCCCCAGCCTCTTCCGCCAAGGAGCTCGTCTGCAGGCCGAAGTGACGAGGAGGTGAGACGGTGAGAAAAAGTCCGAGGCAGTTGTAGATGTTTCCTGGGGATTTCTTTTTGATTTCAGCAGGACAGAACGGAAGGAAAAATGTGATTAAAGCTGTGGTTTCTGTGGCTCCGGGGCCAGAAAACACACTGGATCTTGGGACCCGACGCAGATGTTGATTAAAAAGATGGAAAAACAGTTTTGAAAAGTTGGGCAGAGAGGATCGGATGTGAGCTGGCGGTCAGATCTCTGCAGGACTCAGAAATATTTCTTTTTTTTTCTTCTGACTCCAAAAAAGGAAGCGTCCAAATAAAAGCAGAGAAAGTCAGTCAGAAGGAAAAACAGCCTGAGAAACGATCGGACCGTTTCACGTTTACGATCCTAAACGATGCTCAAACTAAATGAAGTGGTGTCTTTCAACAGGCTCAAATCCTCCGGAGCAGCTTTTCATTTCCTCCTGGGCCGTTTTTTTCTGGACTAACACGCCACAGCCGTCACCATCCAACAAAATCAAGCATTTCACTCAAACTCAGTTAAAGCTAGTGGAGCGTAGCGGCTCTTCAGGGTCCCCCAGCCAAGCAGCAAAAGGTCTGAACTCACAGGTCGGGCAAGAAAAGCCAGGAAATGACATCAGCACCGGCCGGCCCATTACAGCCGGACTTAAACCTCAATGGAGAAAACATGTCTGTTTAATTTGGGGGAAGAAACCAGAGGCTGAAGGCTGAGGGCAGACCAGATTAGAGGCACGGATCCAAGCTTCAGCTTCGAAATCCCTCAGAAAAGGAGAGAAAGAACTTTTTGTGGTGGCCGTGATGGTTCAAGGTGATTTAGTGAGATATCTGCTCCTGGGCTCTGTGAAATCTGGAGAGCAGCTAAGGATTCTTTCAAGAATCGCACTAATTATGTCAATTACAGGACAATTTTCCAGTTCCGGATGATCCGCACAGCCTGTTTGGCAGGGAGCGAGGCGTTCGCTCCGGGGGCTCCAGCGGCAGCGCCGATTGTTGCCGGGAACCGCAGCAGGTTGGATGTTTGCATGTCCCATAAAAGAGATTTTCATATCGTTATGGTAACAATGTTGAGTGATCTGTCAGCGCAGGATAATGTCCTCCAGGAGGACGGGGGTTAGGTGGAGGGGGGCTGCAGGGGGGCCCTCGGGGATCTTTCTCCTCGCCACAGCATGGTTCTTGTCCCCTGATTGAGCGCACGACCCGGGGGCCGGCGGGCCGCCCGGACCCACCGCAGGCTATGGCCACGTCTAGTTAGTGCACGTCAGGATCAGCCAGGAAGGAAGAGGGACGTGGGCTGGATGTGGGCTGGATGCTGGTTGGATGCAGGCTGGTTGTGGGTTGGATGCGGGCTGGATGCGGGCTGGATGCTGGCCATCAGGTGCACTGTCACATGGACACAAGCCATGTGTGGACACGCTTATATCACTCCTCCATCTGTTTATCTCTTCATCATCTGTTTTCGACTTTTAATTGGCTCTAATTTATTTTCCTTAAAGTTTCTCTGGGCTCCGGTTTCGGTGTTTTTATGACTTCCACCTGAATTAATTCGGTCTTTTCTGCCTCGTCCATCTTCTCGGTGTTTTCATTGTTGTCCTTCACATTTTTCTTGCTTGAGCTCTTTCAAACAGTCATTTTCTTTCTTTCCAAAGTCCTTTAAATCCCCTCGAAATTCCTAGAGTTCCAGTGTGATTTCTCCTGTTATTTCGTTGACGCTGGATTCTGACCAGAACTTTGGCTTGTTTGGTCACTCTGGATGACTAAAATGGGCCTTTTTTAAAGTTAAACTCTGGAATTTTATGGAACAAACTCCTCCAAACGACAGATGGATAGAATGAGGGTGACCTCCTCGTAACTCTGCTAGCATACATGCTACCTAACAAAGGACTGCATGGAAAGAGCTAACACGGGTGGATATCTTGGCCCCAGCGTGTATCCCTGGAAACTCCTTCAAATATCATTTCCATAAAATATCTTTGTCCTGCTCAGCAGCTAATCATACTTTTGATGTTCTTTGACTTCCTCTTTACTTCCTCAGACATTTGGGCAAACTATCCGGCCGTGTCTGGTTGCTGTGGTTCAGCGGGGAACCGGTTTCAAAGCGTCACCGATTGTTTGCCCGATCAGCCAGGAAGCCGCCGGCCTCGTCTGCAAAACAAAGTGGTCCTAAAAGGTGACCGTGGTGGTGCGCCTGTGATGCGGTGCCAGGACTCATCACCGGATTCAGTCGTTCTGGACTTCAACCGTCCCAGCTGGAGGTGGAGAAAGGTCCACCGCTCCGTCTCATCTGACTGTCAGACACCCACACCCCCCCCCGCTGTGACGTGTTGGGAACGATCCTCTTTGTTTTAGCATTTCTTCACTCCTTTCTGGTTCAGCCCCCTCCTCCACTGTCCATCCGACCCTCCGTCCCTCCTCCCCTCCCTGTTTTTTTTTTGACATTTCTGGTCCAGTTCCCATTTCTCCGCCCTGGGGGGTGTGGACAGCAGCACAGATGAAGACTCTTCATCAGGCTCCTCCTCTTCTGTTTCAGACGTTTGAGGTGCTGAGAGTTCTTGTGTGACGCACAGGTAAGCCTCCATTACCGGAGCGTTTATCCAGAACCTCCAGACAGGCCGGAGTTCGCTCCTGAGCACAAGCAAGGATTTAAATCGGCGTTCCTTTCATTGCGGGCTGCGGTGTTGACAAGGTTAATCTCTTTTTAAGTGGGGGAGTTCAGCAAGAACTTGTCGAAAGCTTAGAGCAACTTCTGTTTCACCGGAGATACAAAACAGGCTCTGGCGTTAGCGCCCGAAACAAAGGCTCTAACCAAATGTGTGAGAACCAGCAGATCCAGTGTGACAGTCACGGATCATTTCCAGCGTTCCAGCCTGGGTTTCCATCAGGTGACCAGACCGGATGTGAGGAATTAGGGGGGAATTTTCAGGAACCTTGGCTAACTGAACCTAAAACACCAAAAACGGCGGTGTTTCTGCGCTCTACAGACATAACCAACCTTTCTTTCCTGGTTGCCTAGGTAACGACGTAGGTACACTTGTGTCCGATCCTGGTCCGAGAGGGCCGCAACCCAGCCGGGCTTTCCTTCCTACCAGGCGGTGCTTTCACCTCCCTGGCCGGACGGGTAGGTGTCCAACTAAGGCGTGATCTCCATCCAAGTGTCCGAAACTGATCTTTTCTTTAAACAGTTTGGAGAAACTGGAGAAGGTTTGAGGAGGGTACCAAGGTGACGGTTTGGCTCAAAGCAGAGGTCCTCGTCGGACGCGTCTCTTGGCCCGGCGTGTTTTTCTTCAGCTCTGAGCAGGAAACGTGACTCTGCGTGACCAATGCGGTGGTGGGCTTAGCCGCGGAGGTCCCGGAGGCTCCCGGCTTTCTGCACGCCGCAGAGAAAACAAAGGTGTGAAACCGAAACCCTTCCCAAAGCCAACCTGGGTGGTGATGACGTCAGATTACTAATCCTCAGTTTAACGTTTCATTTGTGGATCAGCTCGGCGTTTGGACCCAGTTTCCGCCGCTGGAGGTTCGGAGTCGGGAGCTTTGCCGCTGGCTCGCTGGATCCTGGGATTCACCGGCTGCTGCGGAATCTAAATGGGATTTCAGGATGAAACTTGAGCCACAAATGTCATTTGTGCACACAAGCCCCAAAGATCCTCGAGGGCCCGCTTCGAATCCATGACAACATTTCAGGAGCTTCTTGCTTTCTTCTCTCCACAGGAAGAGCTGCTTTTGACAGTAATACGTCCTCAAGTGAAGAAAATGGGACAAAAACTCGTCCGTCACGTGAATCAGGCCCGGCCGTGCAGATAAAATCTGTGTTTTTGTTCATATTAGAGCATATTTTTAAGGATTTTACCATATAACTGCTCAGGATGTTGGTTCTTTTTTACTCACGGCCGGGATAGAAAATGACTTTGGAACAGTTATCTCAGGTTTTCGCTCTTTCATAATGACTTAGGAGCCTCCAAAGTGACACAGGTCCCTTCCTTACAGGTTTTAGATCTCGTTTATGGGCTTTTAAACCGCAGACCCTGTTTCACGGCGCAGTTTTCAGGGATTTTTAGGGACTCTGTGTGGTTGACGCAGCAGAAACAGACCTGCGGCGTGTTCTCCGAGGAGCTGGAGCCCCTTCTGGCACGCTCGCTGGAAACACAAACACTGGGTAGAACGTCCGCTGCTCCGCCGCCGTCGCTGCTGGAAAAACTCAGGTAGACATTTGCACATCAGGGCTCTTGTCATGTCCCGCAGGTCCGTCGGAGCCACGGAAACCCGTCTGGGTCACGCTACCCGCTCACTTCCACTATTATGCAATACGGAAGGTTTGGAATCCGAATAATAGCACGTTTTTACGGATTTTGTGGAGCAGCCAAGCAAAACTAGCTGCTCAAACCTTCAGCACAGGGCCTGACTGGTGTTTCCTATTAGAGCCATTTCTACTCACGGGCAGAGTTCAAAGGTCAAGGTTAGCACCTCTTTTTGTCCGGAACCTGAGCTGGAACTCTGTGCTGCGTTTGGAGAACGCAGACTCTCCCGGTGGGAACCGGAGGCCGGTCCTGGGAACCAGCCACGGCCGGGTGCGTGTTTTTCTACTGTGCGCGTAAACGGAGAGGCGCTCTGCCGTCTGCGGTCCACCGCCGTTGCATCGCTGTTTGTTTGTCTGCATGGAGACCTTCAACGTCCACGTAAGCCGCTGCCTTTGCGGGAGAGAAGAGGGGCGATTTCGGTTGAGTGACTGACTTCCAGGAGCAGCAGAACTGGGTTCTGGCCGTGAGTCATGAGGGTAATTTCTGCCGTGTACGCGGAAACTTTCGCAAGAAATTAGGCTGCGTTTGAGGAGCGAGGGCTGTCAGTGATGCGGTTACGAGACAGCGGCGTGTGCTGGATCGAATGTTGTGTGACTCATCATAAATCAGCCCAAAACCCGAGAACACGGAGCAGCCTTTTCTGGCCACGTCTGTATATCCTGAGCTTCACAAAAACTGTCATAACAGGAACAGGAAAGCTCATCTGTTGGAGCAGATGGGCTGGACACAAAATGCTGATATCAATCAAAATCTGCATTTTTTTTTTTCTTTTCTTTTTTTGCAAGAGGGCTTGGGTCCAGGACTTCCCGCCGCCTGACAGGGAATTCCAAACCCGGTCCTTGAAAACTTGTCAAGTGGTTGAAGTGAAGATGAGTTAAGACGTCAAAGTAATTGACACACAGGCAGCAGATGAAGCAAAAGGAAAGATCAAGGAGGAAATACGCCTCAGCGGCTGACTTCAGACTTCTGCCTGCCTTTCATCACAGGACAAGTCCTCCGCGGGATAACGGCCTTATTGTTATGATGGTTTAAAGGACCCAGAACTCCAGTTCGGCACCGGAGATCTTTGCATGTGACTCGGCCGTAAACCAACAGATCCTGGTGCCTGGACGACCACCAAACCAGAAACCGGCGGGTTCACCTCACCCATGTCTAAATCAAGCTGTTAGAGGCTGGAGGAGCCCCTCTTGAGCGCGTCCTTCACAAACAGTATTAATCAGTTGTCCGGTCTCTCAGGCCCGGAGACAGTGATCTAAATGAATCCCAGCACTTCGGGCTTGGGAACGGCTCTGCCGCATTTACAGTATTCATCAATCATAGTCGGGATCTATTGAGAGAGAGCCGACACTGCTGCGATTAAGGCCTCCGACCTGGGAACTCAGAGTCCCCTCTGCCGCGGCAAGAGCACGGGCTAAATGAGCAAAATGTAAATGTTCAATAAAAGACTGAGTCATGGCTGCAGCTGGTTGATCACTCGCAGAACATTAACACTCAACAGCTGTTTAGCTGCTGGGAAAGATTGGAGATCATAATATATCAAACTTCAAACGGGACAGGAGACACCAAAATAGAACCAGCAGCAGGATCTCATTTATCTGTTTTCTACACGCGGAAGAATACGTCTTTCATGAGCCACATGCACGACTGGGAGCCGAGCAGATGAAAAACGCTGCGTGCCGTCAAAACAAAAACATCCCAGATCCATGTGACGGAGCGGGACAGCGGGGGCGACTGTCTTTGCAAATCTGAGGGCGACGCCGTCAAAACCTTCCCAGATTCCGAGATCTGTCTTCAACGCCACATTTGCCCGTTTCCTGGTTGTCTTCAGTGGACGTGTAAATCCACTTTTCTTTGATCCCCATTTAGTAGATCAAAGAGAGTTTTTGCCCAATTAGCCGCTGGTGAGGCTTAGCAAAAACAACAACAACTACGAAAAAAAAACCACGCTTTTGCCTCTAAGCTACCTGAGCTAGGGCTGCGACGCATCCTTCTGTTAGCATCGTTGTTGATAGCATGTTAGCAGGGTCATTTAGACACTGGTTTGTATTTCTATGATCCTATGATTGCATCTGTTTAACTCCCTCTCTCTCTATTCTCTCTGTCCTGTCTCCCTCTTCTATTCCTCCTTTACCCAGCTGACTTCCAGCAGGATGCTTCCTCCTTGTAAGCCTGGTCCTGCTCAAGGTTTCGTCCTGTTAAAAGGGAGTTTTTCCTCGCCACTGTGCTCACCTGGGGGTTCAGGCTCTGGGTTTCCGCCTCTGTAAAGCACCTAGAGACTATTGTTATTGTAAAAGGCGCTATACAAATAAAACTGAATTGAATTGGTTTCATTCCGCATTGACTGACTTGAAATAAACTTTTAGGGGAAACGTAACGCGGAGGGAACTTCATCAGTCTGTCATCGCTCGCAGCCGTAACCTCGCGTGCTCCCTGCTTTACACTCGGCACGGCGGCTGCCTTTGATGCATACATCTCCGTTCTTCCCAGGGGCACCTGGGAATCTTTAAAGACACGGGAGCGGGTCGCCAGAGTCTTTGCACATCAAACTCTGGTATTATCCTACGTCAGAATGTGGGGCTCTTTACCCCTACTTTTTCTGAGAACAGTGTATTCCCCATTGTTGTTGTTGTTGAGAGAAGAGGATTATTGATGTATGCGCTTTGAAAATATCAAAGCGCTGGATCCACGGCAAAAATAAAGTGATGGCTCTGCTCTTTTATGCCATCACTCATTAGGGAACTCGGGCTCAAAGGGTAGCTTTGTGCTAGGAGTCGTTTTAAGTTGGAGATGGCTTTACAATGGATCACCACGAGCACGGTGCGATTTCAGGCGCAGGAAGTCAGTGAAAGGCTATGCAAATGGAAACATGTACATCTCACGCTGAAAGAAAAGAACCTTTCTGAACTTGAATAAGGCGCCGCCTGCTCCTGCGCTCCCCTCCTGCTTTATGTTTCCTCCTTTTTCAAAATAGAAAAGTTTTCTTCTCGAAGCGACGAGCCCAGCGCGATCGACTCTGTGACAGGTGAAATATTTATCCAGGCCGAGTCGGGGAGTCAAAGGCAGCTTCCCGTGTTTGAGTAGACAAAAGCTATCGAAAGGCTGACAAGCTCGTGCACGGAAGGGCCCGGCACGGCACGAAAACACTGGCGGAAAGTGAGACAAACGGGAAAGAGAAGAAGGGCGTATCTGCGGGTGACCATGGGCCAGACGAGGCCGTAATCTGGGCTCTTTTTAAAAGCCATCTCTGGCCGTCAAGATGCAGGACTTTGTCTCACGCTGAGGCAGAGAGCGGAGAGACCGGGCCTTTGAGCCCTGCCACGGTGGCTGGCCCCAAATATCTGATAGCCTTTCTCCTTTTACACGCTGGCCTTTATCGCCTGCTGAATGGAGACACGGTGCCCTCCTCTGACCTGAGTACCAACCCGACACCGAGTCAGCAAAGCGGTGAGCCGAAGAAAAGGGTGCCCTTAAAAACGGGGTCTTGGAAAACACAATAATGGGAAAATAAACACCGAGACCAGAAAAGGATTTCCAGGAGTTTACCTGGAAAACAGAATCTATTTTAGAATGCTAATGCACCGCTAACAGGACCGTCCAGCTAAAGCAGCAGCAACCGATAGCTTCTGTGGCTAAATCGACCGCTACGCTGCTAACGAGGAAACGGAAGGAAGGCGGGGTTTAAAGGTGGGGATTAAAAAATGTTGGAGTTTGTTTGCGGTGAACGCACCAAACTGTTTCCGGTAATGTCGACGCCAAAGGAGACGGATTCCTGAAGAGCCTCCCTGGCTTCCGTTCACAAACAGGGTCACCACAACAATCACATCCTTTCAGGGGGTCAGAGTAGCGGCGTGCTCTGCTCCCTGTTAATCGCAACCAGGCACAGCCGCGGCGCAGCTCGCGGTAGATGACTATCAGGTCACGTTTGTTTGACCTTGAATTAGCCTTGACATTTAACGCCTGACCACCTCATCTCGGGGTCGCCTCCGGTCCGGGTCGGCTGGTTCAGCAGCACATAACATGGTCGGAGCTGACCCACGTTTGGTAAGACACAAAATGAGGAAAGTTTCCACACACAAATCAGAGCCAAACCGCAGCAATTATCTCAAGATGAGGAAGAAAGATCAGCGCGACATTCGGGTTGTTGGGAGGGTTTTGAGTTTCTCTCTTTGTGCTCCTGATGTTTTTTTAACCTTTCGTCTTCATCTCACAGGTGGTTTGTTCCATCTTTTTTTTTCCCCTCCCAGCGTTTTCTGCTTCTGCAGTTTAAAAAGCTGGAACTCGTTTTGTTTCCCACGTCTTTGTTCCTGCTTTCAGCTAACGTGTTGGGCAACCTGGGAAACTCTGGGACACTTGGCCACGCTGCGTATGACATCACATCCTAACACTTCCGATCCGAGACGCAAAATGCTCACTCGCTTTACACCAGAGTTGCTATGGTTGCTGTCAGCTGTTGCCTATTAAAGTCCTTTTCCTGCATTGCAATGTGGGATAACGATGGCAACGCAACATGTGTTTAGTCAATTTTGCGTGGCCTAGTTAATGAGAACAAAAACAAAATGTGGCTCAACGTTGGATCAAAATTTATTTGCAGGGAAATAATTTTTCCTTTAAATGTGTCAGATTTAGTGATAATATAGCAAAGATTACAAGTTTCCTTAAGTTACGGACCATCAACGCCACTACGAGAGTTTTTAATAGCTCCAGTTAGCCGCTAAATGTTAGCAAGAGCTAGCTTAGTTTGGTCTGCTTCTACATGATCTACGTTGTTGTGACGGAACGACGTAAGGAATTAAAACGATAAATGACCGATTTTCAGCCATTTACGCTGAGCTGTAGATGGTATTAGACAAACAAATCTGATAAATGATTCTGATATTTTCCAAAGAGGAAACATGATTCACCAAAACGTAAATGAGAGCGACGGGAGAAAAGTTGAAGAGTTCATGCGTTTGACTCATGGATGATCTGTTTGCATTCGGCTTTCTTCTCACGGGAAATCAAACTTTACAGCCCAACTCAACAAGGTTAACCAGAACTATTCAGAGGTGGTCAGCGTCTCTCCGGCTTGTTTAGAAATCTGCTTTCGAAAATTAGCGGCGGTTTGTGAGAAATTGCGTTGTTTTTGAATTCCGGGAGGCAAGCATTCCCAGTGTGGGAACGTGGACGGGCTCAGATCCTCGGACCCTGTCTCAGGAACATCTGTAGCTGCACCCAGCAAGAAAGACTGAAACATACCGATAATCACTCAATAAGTGGCGCATAAACTTGCCTTTTAACTGCAAATTTGACACGACCTGGAAAAATCCTAGACGGTAGCGTATCCGAGCTAACTGCAGGGACTTTACTGTTTGGAAGAAGAAGGGTTTAAAAGAACAGACGTTCCAAATGCAGCTTTTGATTATGTAACTAGAACTTCCCTAAATGTCCCAATTACCAGATGTAATCAAACTTTGACGTAGAATGAAAAATCCAGCCTGTTTCAACGTATTTCGAGTAGGCCGGTCTCTGACGGCAAACGGGCCGCTGGTTTACGTCTTCTAACTGAGCTTCCTCTAACGACACACGCTGGTATTTCCAAAGCACTTTGCCACACTCTGGTGATAATTTTGCTTCTATTTTAGAAACAATTTCCCCTACAATTAAGACCCATTTCACAAATGGGCCGAGTGTTTACAGCCCAGATTTTCATAACTTCAATATGTCACCGCCTGCAATTACTCGGACGCAGGACAGCCGAGATTAATTGTGCGTTAAGGTTCACACGAGCCACCGAATCCTGTTCCTACGAGCTCGAGCTCGCTGAGGAATAGTGTGCTTGGAACAACTCATTTACCACGGTTTTTATATGAACACGCCGCTGCGACACAAGCCTAAATGGATCCAGAGCGCAATGGTCTGGAAAGAGGACAACAATCTCTTAAGTGTCCTCAAACTAGAATGAAGCGTCACATGGTGCCGATTGTGGGCAAACAGGACTTGAAAGAGAGTCGTAAAGAGTCCAATGAATAGATAATCTGTCTCTCTTATGGGACACTTGACAAACGAGGTGTTAAAAAGTTTGGCGCGCCCAAAACGCCCTCACTTTTATCAAGTGTCTTTGTCCAGCAGGCTGCTCCTAATGACGCAGTTGCTTCACAACGTGCACTTAAACATCAAGAAGAGGCGCGAGCACGCCGGCCGTCCTCCTGAGGCCTCTCCTGAGCCGCCGGAAAGCAGAGGGTTAATCAGTGCGAGCGCACTAATTGGCAGAGACTGCGCTTTTCCCATGACCCCTCTACACCCACTATTAGCCGTATTGTTCTGGAAAGAGGAATTATCATATAGGCTGCAAAAACAACACAATTAGCACAATTTGATGAAAAATAAATGGCACAGCGGGCGGGTCGACCCTCTGCTGAACTCTGACGCTTGCGCACGAAAATAAACAGAAGTGAGGACACAGCCACAGAAACGCTGATGTCACAAACGCTGTTATCGTGGGATTAAGCTCAGCGGAGACGGGAAAAGAAATCGCAGCTTCGGTGCCGACCCAAAGGTGGTGCGTCGACGCCGAACGCGGTTCTGGTACGTGGGTTCCAAGGGGCACGCAACGGGCGTCGGGGTTTACCTGCGGAGCCACAGCGGCAGTTGTACCTGGATCTCAGGTCAGCTGGATCTACATGGAGATGAGATCATGAGCTTCAGGCAGGAACTGGCTCCCAGTTCCTGCCTGGGTGGGTGGGGGGGGGGGGGCGGTTTTGGCAACTGGAACTCTGGGATAGTTTTTCAAGAGCAAATATCCGTCATCATAATCCCAGACTTTACATTAGGGCTTTAACATCCACTCTGAGATCTGTTTAGTCCAAGTGGATTCCCCGGATGGGTCTCGCACATCGTTCTTCATGCGTGTGTCCCCCCACCACCACCACCACCACCACCCCAAGCCAACCCCCACCCTCCTAGAACAGACCCATGCTAACCACGGCAACTGGAAAGCATGCATAGCTAACGGCGGTGGGAGAGTGTGGAGGCCTTTGTCTGGGCTGTGGGCTCGCTGAGAGGACGAGATCCTCTGCACATCTTTGGCATCACACCCAATTTACTCTTTTGGCTTTTCTTTTCCAGGAGGGTCCGCCCGCCCTACCAGGCTGACATGCATAATATGAAGTATATTCCCAGACGGGCCAGTTAAGATTCATTTAAAAGTGTTTACCCGGACAAAACAATGGGCAGCAGTCACGGCTGTTATCTGTTGATTTATTGGAGAGGTAGTGAATGAGAGAATTGGCAGCCATGCGGCGGGACGGTTTGGTGAGGGGGCACGGGGAGCTGGGCGGAGGATAGATGCACTTAAAAATCACTTCTTTCACCGTTACTCCTTGGGCCCTGGTCGGGCAGACAAAGGGATGAAAAAGCCCTGGCACCGAGCGCTCCTTTCACTCGACACAGCTCATCATTGTATTTGGAAAATGAGCCAATTTCCATAAGCGATTTGGAGAACAATGTCTTAAACAAGCGTGCATGCAGAGTGACAATGCCGCGAAACAAAAGACTGTCCCGGGTCGTCTCAGTGTGGCCGTTCTTTATGTTACAGTAAACAGGCTTCTGATCCCGCTGCTCCCAGGACAGACAGCCCAAGAAACCCGGCATTAATGTCGGATTCACTGAAATTTTCTGCACTTTTGACGTAAAGCGGGACGTTGAAAGAAATGGCGATCTGTGCTCGGTGGCGTTTAAAGTTCCTGGTCTCCTTAGCTACATAAATGCATTCCTGGTGGCTTTTTAATAACTGAGGTCTAAATATTTTGGCCTTCGACTGCAGATAATTCAGGCAGCAGGACTTTGATTTTGGTGCCAGCAGATCTGTGGGGGGAGTGAGACCTCCAGAGTCGAAATAAACCAAAGCAAAAATTCATGACGGGAAACAGCGCTGAAACAGCTCGAGCCCAGAAATTTCCAGGACTCTCATCCCACATCCTCAGGTTGGTGCTGAAATCTCTGACGCCCCTGAAATAATCTGCATTAAATCCACCGCGGAGCCGCTTTTCACCCGCGAGCCATCCTGTTTGTTGTTGGTCTGGTAGCAGCAAAAACAAGTGAGACAGACCCTTTCTAGGACGTCAAATTAACGGTCCAAATAAGGGAGATCCCGGCCTGTTGAGCCTCTTTGGCGGTGCGGTGTGAGCTGGATTATGTGGATTCCAGCGTTTCTTATGAAATATTTGGTCAACTCATAGGTTGATCTGGATAAACAGCGATCCCTCAGGTAAACGAACCCAAAACCAGCATCTGTCCCAGCGAAGATCTGAGGGGATTTCAGCTGGATCGGCCAGCCTGGGGCAGAGCCAGGAGAAGCCCCTGCAGCTGCCGAGAGAGGTGTGAGCCACAGTGTGTGTATCCAGGTGGAGGCTGTTAGCGGACGCCGAGCTAACCGCAGCTGCTAACACCCTCCTCCGGGCCACGGCGGCGGAGAGCCGAGGCTGCACGAGGATGCAAACGAGCTCCACTCAGAGAGCTTTCAGGGCATGACGAGCAACAATGGGATCATCATGAGAACCAGAGAGCACACACACGCACACACACACACACCACGCATTCAGTCTGTGAGGGCTTGACACGCCCTCATGGCACATTCATGGGGCATTACACACACATGCGCACACGCTGTCATGCACACACACTTGAGTACTCCCTCCTTTTTGGGTGGGGAAAATACACACACACACACTCACGCCATCACAAAGTAGGGAGTGAGAGCTTTGTGAGGAGGATGTCACAGGCTCCCTGCTGTGCTTCACGCCGCCGCTCAGCGATGCTGTGAGCTGGAACATCGCATGAGTGGGAGCACAATAATAATGTGTGTGCACGCATGTATCCATGTAAGCGCATATTAAAGGTCTTTCTATTAATGTGCTGTTGCGCACACACACACACACACACACACACACACACACATCATTGGAGTGGCCCCCTGCTGGGGTCCTATCAGCATCAGCCGTGAATCGGTGCGCTCAAGCAGCAGTAAAGCCCCCAAAATCTCACTCCACTGACCCTGTGCGGACAATAACCTGCATCTAATTACTGGCGCATGCACTCGCAGCACTCCCAGCGCAGCGTTCCCTGGCACAGGGCAGGGATATTCAGGAAAAGCAAGCGCGGCGCAGCGCAGGCCAACTTCTCTTACAGATGTAGCGTTTTCCTGACAGCTTCAGGCTTTTATCAGCGCCGAGCTCACAACAGGCCGCGTGCGCTGCCAAGTGCAACATGTTGGCCGCAACTTTTATTGTGAAAAGATCAAATGCACTGAAACGGCTCAACTAAAACGGTTCTGTTGGATAAGAAATCATCCAACAGGAGAACAGATGGAATAAAGTATGGGCTTCTGTTAGCACAAACCAGACCGGGTGTTTATTTCAGGACTTTTCCTCAGATTCGGACACTAAAACGCTCTCGGGTTTCCCCGGCGTCAGTCTGAGGATAAAGGCCTGCACCTTTGTCAGGTACGCCGCCATCCAGCCCAGCGCTTTCAGGCTTCCAGCACCTCCTTTCAACGGCTCGGTTCCACCCTGGTTTTAGGTTCAGATGTGAATGCCCCGGCTCCGCCCGAGTCTCACATCTGCCCCACGTGCAGGTCAAACCGAGCCGACGTGTCGGCGTTTCACTTCCTCTCTGAAAAGGCGGCAGTGACGGGGCCTGAGCGCCCTGACAGCCGGCCGTTATTAATGGCCGCTCCCCCGCTCTGTTTGAATAGGTGGGCCGGGACGAACAATAGCCGCTGTCGGGACGGCTGAATAAAGGCCGACACCCTGCAGCACCTGTCAGCGCCGCCGCGGCCTCGCAGGTGTGGGGACATCGAGCGCCCGCCGCGACCTCGCCTTCACGCTGATGATTCCGCTGTATCACTTTTCAGACGTGATAAAAGACCCGACAGGAAGGGGACGGGGGGCGCTAACGACTTCGCCCTGTTGACAGCGCAGCCGCCGTCAACATCCGCGAAGTCCCTCCACTTTATCAGAACTATGAATATACAATTCTAGAATTGAAACGTCCAGTGTGTTTGATTTGGCAACACCTAGTGGTGACTGTGCAGGCTGCAGACGTTGTTTCCATGGCGACATCAACAGTAGTCTTGGTTAAAATAGACAAGCAACATTAACCAGACCAGTGTTTCTATTGTTTGTCTGTTCTGGGCTGCTGTGGAACCACTTTGCTTCCATCTCTAAACAAATATCCGGCTGCTACACGCGAAACAGCCCAAGCTAGCATTGTGCTACGCTATCAAAAGCACCTCAGTGTCTGTTTAATTCAATAATTGAGCGAAAATGCCAACATGAGTCCCGTAAGTCGGGTCTGTTTCTGGTTGTGAGTCTCACTGCGCAGAATTATGGATCCCACACTGGAGCTGGTCGTTTCCCTGAGCGTGTGTTTATGTACAGTACAGCGCCGCACAATTCTGAAATTATGAGCGCTGATGTAGCGCTCGCTGCGTGGGTGGCTGATAATGAAATAATTGACTGCAGATGGTGCGTGGAATGTGGGGGAGGGGCTTATGCCCACATGCCCGACACCCTACACAATTAGTCTGTTAAGCCTGTAATGACAACCGAATCACCACTAGCTTGTGTTTCCCGTAAGTGCGCACAAAGCGACCTGGAAAAACGTACAATGGCAACTTTTGGCTCTTTGGCTAGCGGCAGGGACAATGGCGGAGATGACATCACCGAGTTATTGCCGCCAACAACCTGCCATGTTTGGTCCCTCATTACTGCTCGTTAGGCGCACGCATGCGTGCACGCGCACCACAGGAGGTCTGCGTGTTCCAATCAACAGCAACCTCGAATAAACGCGGCGAGCTGTATCCCGCCACTCAGCCGTGACCCCGATCCCAATGGGAAGTAAGACATTATTCCCATGACTGTGAAAAAGGCGTAACCTGACCAGTTTTTACCAGCTGATCCGCTTTGTTCCAGAAAGTTTGGCTGCATCACCCGGCCGCGACCTTTTCTGAGGGGTGTTTCGCACCAACCACAGATGGGAAAACTATTCTTATTTTTGGAAAATGTTTGAGGGGGGGTGGCAGAGGGGGTCTTGGGGGTCTGGTCAGAATCTCCGATTCTGAAATTTTCAAAAAAAAAAGGGGCATTTGGCTTAATCAGCAGTTGTTGTTTTTTGGGTTTTTTTTTAGATATTTGTGGGCAGGAAAGCGTTGCCAGACGCCTGTGAGCGGAGCTGAACTACAGCATGGCCGGGGACAGTGCTAACGCTACAGAACAATGGCTCCAAACAAACGCTACACTCATTTGCATGTTGGCCTAAGAGCTGAAGTGAATTATGGGAAAGCGGGCACAGAAAGTCAAATTCCGCCAAGCTGGGACTTGGAATTATCATAATTGGAGGCCGTGGCGGGGGCAGTCGGGGGGTGGGGGGGTTGGCAGCCAGACATAAATGTGATATGATGAAGCCCAAGCGCTCAGACAATAAACCTGATGTGTAATTATGGATGAATGTCCTCGGAGCGGAGGGACGAGTCAGGAGGACGAGTTCAAATCTGGCACCGCTTTCCTCTCCTTTGTTGTCATTTTTCTTTTCTAAGGAGACTGGCGGGTTTCGATGCCCTCCCTCCTTTTTCCCTCCTTTTTCTTTTTAACCACGAGGTTCTTTCCAAGTCACTGACCATGAAACCGCCGTCTTTGATCCGACTTCCGAGGTTAGGGAGGATGTAGTGAGGAATGATCGCAAATTAATCTTCCTATTGTCAAAATTTTTTGAAAGGAAATCTTCCCGTCATCCAAAACACGCCGCGGCTCTTTCTGTGGTTATTTTCCTGTTTCTGCTAACAGGTTTGGAGCTCGAGGACGCCGACACCCGGCGGCGTGACGCGAGCGACCCAGGCACGTCTATTCTTGTGGGCTTTTTTAGGGCACGATCACATGAACACATGTTCAAGCTGGGAGGAAAACTAGAGGATTTGAGGAACCATCTGTTAGCCAAAGCCTTTGGGAAGCACACTAAGATGATCTTCGGATATTGTTCTCCCCAGGTGGGAATGGAAGGGGCTGCGCGGGGCCCCTCGGGTCCCGGCAGAAAAGGGAGGGAAACGGGGAGCTTAAGAGCGCCGTAATCTCATTTTCATTCATACCGCCTGAGTTTTTCATCTTGGAGAGAAAATGGAAGATCGCAGCAAAGCGAGCGGAGACGCACCGGGCTTGGAAGCAGGTCAGAGTCTGACGCGTCTTTGAAACAAACCCCACAAGCACAAATAAAAGGATTAGCTACATTTTGAAGCACGGGCACAACGGGAGGTCGCCCACAGGTCAGGAAAGAGAAATCAGGAGGTTTCTCGTGACGAGGTGCAAACGCTCCGTCTGAAAGCGTCTGTCGGCGTTCAGGGAGCTTCGGCGGCGGCGGGAGAAGCTATCATCTGAGCTGAACACAAGCCTGACGAAAGCCTGGATGGCTGGTTTCCAACAACAGAGCCGGGATCAGCTGCTCCTGGATCCTGGAGCAGGATGGGCGTTCACCTGTCGGCCCGGTTGAGGCCGTCAGCGCCTGCCAGGACCATCAAACCACACCAGAACCTGGACCAAATCTGTACTTTACACAAACCAACTGCACATTTGGGCCGTAGGAATCGCTAACTGGGACTAGCTTGATGCTCCTTTTGGGTCATCTTCTGGTCTGACACCAGCTCGCCACAGCGGCTTAACGTGAGCGTCCAACCTCTGGACGAGCCTCCGAGCCCTCGGGCACTTGTGTCATAGCTTCTGTTTCAGAGGCTCCGGCCCGACTGAGCTCCTGAAGGTAGCAGGAAGTGCTGGAGGCGGTCTGTCCATGTGATGAATTGTGGATCCGGATGGACCTTTGCGCCCACGCGCTTCCGCAGGAATACAGCCGCGAAGGTGAACACGGAGCGTCCCCGATGGAGACATCAGGCGCCTAATCACACACACTGAACACGTGTCAGCTGAAGGTCCAGTTGAGTCCGATTACATCTCCAGGAACATCGCCAAACATCCAGATTCTCAGGTTTTGAGGATCTGTTACACAGACGGGTGGTTTAAACTGCAGCGTACGCACATCTCCCCACAGCTGACATGTTTTTGTCGTGCCAGCTACACACACCGGTATGCTAGCTTAACCCGTTAGCGGTTTGGGTCAGTGGTGCCGCAGAATCAGCTTTATTTGGCCGCGTGTGAGCAGCCAGACTGGAAAAGTCCCAGTTCCTGGTGTCCAGGAGCGACACTTCTTCCGTTCTGTTCGCCAGGTATCGGACATCCGCCAGGCGGACAGACGGGGACGGGCGCACCGGCGGGAGCGGCCGCACCTCCAAGCAGAACCTGGCTGCGTTTGGGTTCCTGTCTGGAGACAGTGACGGCAGGATGGCAGCGGAGAGCGAGGGACTGAGGCGTCCAGCCTTTACCACAGCCTGGCCTGGCGAGGACCCGGGGCCATGACCTCCAGGTCCAGGTAGTGGGGCTGGGCTGTCCAAACACGGCCCAGCAGCGGTTAAAGAGCTCCGTAAAAGCAGCTTGTGGGCCGTTAGGAGCATTATGGATTAGTTACAGTCTGCAGGCTGCAATAATTACCACAACAAACACGAGGGCTCTAAGCCGGGTACTTTTCTGCTCCTCTTCCAGACTTTTCCAATCTGTAATTAGGATTTTACTCTTTTCCTCCTCCTCCTCCTCCTCCTCCTCAGCTCTATTTGTTTTTCTCCACTTTTTTTCCATCCTCATTCACACCCGCCGGGCCTTTATCCATCCTCTCCTCCTCCTCCTTTCACCTCCTGTCCATTTGCGTGTCCTTTTCCTCCTCCCTCCAAGGTAATAAGTGATTTAAGTGGAGGAAAAACAAATCGTGGCGGGGCCAACAGATTGTTGGATGCCTGTTGACCTGTCAAAGCAACAGAATTGTGGCACAGGATTGAAAATCTAAATCTGCATTAGGGGCTTTTGTTGGGCCTGAGGCGACTCACTCTGCACGACGGGGTCTTTATCTCACCGTTAAGAGGAGGGGACGCACACACACACACACGCGCGCACACACACACACTAAGCACTAGCCACGCCCTCCCAACGTTTAAAGCCAACACAAAGTCACGGCAATGTCAATGTCAGGGAGTCGCGGCTCCTTCTGAATGAACTCTTCTGCTGTCTCCAGAACAAAACTGACAAAATGATGCGTCATGAATTATTATTGTTGGGTTTAATGTCCCTGATTTTATCTGGTTTAACCCAAAAGCCATCCGTTATTATCCTAACTGCAGTAACCTGTGGTAAGAGGACGCATTTAATCCGACATTGCTGGAAATAAAACTTAGAACTTCAACCGTAAAAATGAGACAAATCCAAAATTATGATTTAAGAAAGATGCAGAAAGAAATACGTAGAAAAGGATGAAATTTAACGTTGTCAAGATCATCATGAGCCAGTAAGCGTTAAGTAAGGATGGGCGGAGCCAGACTCTAATCCCGTCTGCATGCATTGTTTGTTTGTTTGTTTCCTTCCGCCGGTTGTTGTCATATGTGAGGGGTGCTGGAATACGGATAATCCCTCCTGCGGTTAATGCTGTGGCCCAGATTGCCGCACAGGCCGCCGTCCAACGGTCACTTCCTGCGACCGCGTCTCAAAGGTGAAACTTTAAGTTGAATTTTAGAGAAAAAAGAAGAAAGAAATACGACAGCAGTTTGGATCCTGGCGGAACTGCTCTTAGAATAACTACAACAGTTTGGTAATCCATAGATTCCTGGTAAATATTCCAGCATTTATGACCAAAATGAAAGAACCGACAGGAAGGCAGATCGGCCCCGGAGGGATGGGCGTCCGCAGTCATGTGGCTGCAGGACGGCACCCAAGGCGAGGATTAATTAAAGTGGTGCGTCGCAGCGGCGGCCCTGCTGATCAAATCAGCACCAAGACGCTTCTTACCGGATTAAAACATTAAGCCATTAAAATCTTATCAGAGAGTAATCATCTATCAGGCGCTCCGTCGAAGAACTCATCCCTTCATCAAGGCCCGCTAAGTCCTGATTAGCATTAGCGCCCAGTCTGCCAGCACCAAACCCAAGAAAACAATGGCTGAAAACGGAAAAATATCACTAAAGTGGGCCACAGTCAGGCTTGCTTTACAGCGTTGGACGTCAGTTTTGTTGCGTTTCCTGCAGCTGTAAAACATCAGCACTGACCTCCGTGACCACGTCGCGGGAAGGACGGACTTGTTACCGAGAATCCAAGCAGCAACAGCGCGAATAAGCGTGAAATGACACAAAACCTAAAACTCTGCAGTTCCCCTCAATGTTGTTACATTTTCTTTCTCACGCAATTAAGGAAGTAAAACTGGTGTTGTTGTAACCGCAGCTGACGGATGAAAGCTGACCGAAACAACGGAAACTCTTCCGTTTAATGGTCCTCCGTCCGCGTACGGAGGGGGCGTGGCCTCTGGCTTCTGCGCCCTCCTCTTCTGCTCGGCCCCTAACCTGCAGGTCAACTGTAGCCGCCTTTGTTCCCCCAGAAAACCGCCGTGAAACACAATTGAAAGGTTGGCAACGGCGGCAGACACGGTGCAACCCAACCTGGAGCTGCTGCTTTAAACTCTATCTTAGGCAAGGCGGCTTTTGTAAAGCGGCGGACAATGGCGAGCTCTGTTGAAGGCGCGCAGGTTGATTTTCACCTTCTGAGTGAGGACACCAGATACCCGGCCCTCCTTTGTGTTTGGGTCCAGGACAAACTTTCTGTCTCGAGGCCTTTTTGAACCTGAGCAGAGGACGAAACGTGACACACGGCCCAGTCATATCTCCCAAAATATTCCAATCCCTCAAGAATTTCTGGGGCGATATTCCCTCGTTTTCCCAAAAGCGGATTAGGCCGGTGCAGAAGTCTGTCATTTGATCGGTGTGTAAACAGGCCGGGCTGTCCTCAGGACGCCTCAGATGTGGTTGAGATGCGACTAGCTGAACCACAAAAGAATGGGATTAAAAACGCCACTTCAAAACCACTTCAGCGCTCCAGAATCTGCGTCTTCAGTTGTTGCGTCTTTCGCTGGGTGTGTTTCGCTGCCTCCGGGATGACAAGGTACAAAAAGAGGATCAGAAACCGCGTCTGGGCCCAACGAGACCTCAGACCACATGAAGACGCTGGGAAAAACCAGCCTGGACTCTGCTTTTCCCTGGTCTCTGCAGAGTCTGAGCTCTTCCTCCATTTTTCATCAGCTGTTCTCTAAATCCTTTACAATAACACACGGAGCGTCGCACATCAGTCAGACCGGGATTTTCTGCGGAATGACACTCGATAGTGAGTCGGATGGAAGCGGATTACTAAAAAAACGCGAGGTGTTTATTTTCCTAAGATAGCTGGTGGATCCCCCTGACATACCAGGCACCCGCTGACCTGCTGGCGAGAAGCGGGGTCGGCCACGGCTCTGGTTGCTCCCGCCGTCAATACAAGCGGGCGAGAGGATCAAGGCGATGGGTAGCAGGTCTTTGATGTCTGAGGCTTTGTTCTGCTCCAGTTTTGCGATGTTTAACATTAAAAAAATGGCGTTCTGGTCTTTGATGGTGGCCTCTGCCGCGGAGGCTTTTGCATTTGTTTGATCACCAGCGGACGCATTAGCATCAGGCTGTGCGATGGAGGCGCTAACGAAGGCGCTGATTTGCTGGTCACAGGTTAGCAGGCGGGCCTGCAGTACTCCTGGTGTGTTTATGAAGCCATCGCTGCGCTGAACTGTCAGGAAAAAGCCGGAAATGTGTTTTCATTCCATGATCGAGAATTTAAAATATCCCACGGCTACAAAGGGAGCCCATTTCTGAGGGCTATTGACATGTGGGAGAGATTTAATAATGCCCGCCCCCCCCCCCCAGCGCTTTGAAGTCAAACTAGATTGAAATTTTCTGGGCCAACAAAGTACAGAAAGACGTTTATGTAACATCAAAATATTCCAGCAATGCGGAGAAGAAAATAAACCAGCGGGTAAAGATGCAGGGTGATGTTGAGAGATGTTTAATGCGTGAGTGATGGATGACAAACTCATGCTAATGTGTAAAATGTGCAGCTGGATTTCTGAATGTACGCTAAAATTGCTGTTTGGAGCAGTTCAAAGGCTCAGGTTTTCAGTTCTGCAGAGTTTTCTGTTGCGGTAAAATGATCCAGATGGACTCTGGTAAAACTAGAACCGGATGAAGTGATGAGCTAAAGAAACGTCAGCAGATCAGATAGCGATAGCGCGCTACAAATCTGACCGTATCCTCCGCAGCGGCGACAGAAAAGTGCTGAGTCAGGGCATCAGTTGGCAGTTACGGTTGAAATTGTACTGACATTATTCTTTTAAAGTTATATGAATAGTAAAAACAAAAGGTTCTGAGGAGTCATGTCATCAGATTTAAACAGCTAAATATTGATGCTAGTTCTGTCAGGCGGAGGCAGACCTGTGGGTGGTCTCCTAAAAGCCCCTCATGAATGAACTGAAGTCGAGGCGAGGAGAAACGAGGTCACGGCCTGGGTCAACTCCTCCCGCGCTCTGACGTCCCACCTGCCACCAGGAAAACGCGTCAGTCTGTATTTACAACCAGCTAATCGCCCCGCGTTTGTCCTCCTCCTCCTGCACCGCTTTGGCACACGGAAAGCGCTTCGCTCGCTTGCAAATCGGCGGGTGGAGGCCGCTGTGACGTGTTCAGGTAAGATCAAAATGAACCGCGTCGGAGGGCAGCGGTGGTTGTGGCAGGTTAGAGGAGCTAGCGGCTTGCTGCTAATCAGCTTTATTCGTGCCACTAAAACCAATCTGGAGGGATCAGACGTGCCAGCTGTCTGCGCTACAGGATGATTGCACGCTTTCATATCGCAGGAATTATGAGGCCCGCTCTTCCCGTCTCAGCGACCTACAGTTAGCATCCCGCATTGCAGAAACGCTGCCAGTCTGTTGACTCAGCGGCTGCTAATAAAAGGTTAGCACGTAGCATCATTAGCAGTAGAAGAAGCTGACGGAGCGACGACAGCGGCGCCTGCTGCTGCCGCCTCCCTTTGCTTCTGTAATCTGCTGGTGGATTAAACGATTCATTAGCCGATTAGCGTAAATCGATTAACAGCGCAAATGAAAACAAAAGGGAGCCGTCGAGGGACGAATGTAAACAAGTTGTTCACGCGCTGGATTTAACCTGTTTTTGTTTGATTAAGGCCGCGCAGGTCATCAGGCCGTTGACGTGCGCGACAGCAACCTCAGTCACTCAGCGGGAGGATGTTTATTTGCGAGGCTAATGGAGCCAAACTGGAATAACGTCTACTTACTGGTCAAAGAAGAAGCAAGAAGTCCTCATTTGGAACGAGACGGGACGTTTTCAATCGCGCCGGTTGTTTGCAGCTGTTGCTACCGCAGCCACAGGTTGTAATCATCAGCCTCAAAACTGCGAGAAAACAAAGTCGAGATGCTTTGGATGTCTTTGATGTCACCGAGACCCTCGTGTTCTTTTCATGTTCAGACACGGCTTCATTCATCACCGCAGCAGCTAACGGCACGCTAGTGACGTGTACGCCCTCTCGCCAACAGGCGCTAATGACTCCCATGCCCGTGCGGGGGCTCTGGGGGGGTTCAGGCAGAGTTCATGCCGCTCATTTGCCACTTGTTTGAAGCCCGACCAGCCTCGGCAGCGTCCGCATCGTCAAACGTCCCCTGAGAAGACAAAGCGGCAGAACGTGTGACCTAGCGTGAAATTTCACAGTGTGAAGGCCCTTTTACCGTTTTATTATTATTCAGTTACACATTTTATGTAATTTTATGTATCTGATAACTTATTTTAATATTAGAATATGAACATTGTCGCTTGAAGTACAGAATCGCTGGACTTGGCGCTGTTTATCGTCTCCTTCGGGGTCGTTTCAGTAGCTTTGTGTTGCTCAACCAGCACGTAAATGTTCTGGATGCTGCACCATGTGGTTGAGAACTGCTCATTTAATCCCTCTTATTATACTTTGAAGGTTTTTTCCCTCTTGTTTTACATGTGCTGGACTGATGCTAGCCTTCTCTGCTCAACGTCTGAGTGCTCCCACAAGCTGAGGTCATGGAAAACAACAAAATAAGTTACCATAATTACGCAGATGACAAACTTATTTATATGTCAACCGGGAGGCTGTAATTACAAGCTCCGAGAGAGTGCTTTAAACAAAGTAATGATCAAACGTGGCAGAATAAAACTCAATCTCTGTAACTCTTTCACCCCTCCCCCGACGTGGCTTTTACCTCCTTTCTCAAATTCACGCAAAAATTATCAAAGTGAAAAAGAGAATTAAAAGATGGTAAATGTCTGATTGAGCTCCGGCTGCTTCAGCTTGAACAGACCGACATGTTTAAGTAGTCAGACAAGATTTCCTTGAAAAAATAAAGTTATTATCTTTGACTCAAGGCTACAAGGTACGTGGTGATCCACGCAGTCAAGGATGGACCGTTTTGTCTGGACCAGGACCAAGGCCGAAGCAGTCGGCAACCTCCTTCTAAAATCTTCATTTTAAGATGGAATATTTTTCAACGCCAACAGTGCTAAAGCAGTGCTATTACTGCAGATCAAATGGTGAATTTTTGAATTTGTTTTACAAAGCTTAGCATACGGTTGAGATGATGTTGTCTGTTGTCACGGTTGATGGTGTTTTATCAGATTTTAAAAATGCAGAAGAAGAAAAAAAACTTCATATTTTAATTTGAGACAGATGAAACGCTGTGGGCCACACTTTAGCTGGTGGAGGGCCACACGAGGTCCGCGGGCCACATGCTGAAGACCAAATGAACGTTAATCAGCACAATCTGATGAGTAAAGACAAACGAAAATAGTTTGGTGCAGAAAATGAATTAATCAGCCAGTTCCTGGTTCAAGTTAAGAATTTTCCAGCTACTATCCTGATCACATGGTAACGTAACGTGTTTGGTTACTGCTCGTTGACAGACAAACATCTGTCCCTCAGACACCTTTTTCCCACCTTTGGCTCGTCCCCTCTTTCATTGTCGTCGTTTCGCTCCTTTCTCCTCTCCCCCTCCCTCCTCCCTCCTCCCTCGCCCTGGACCAGATGGACATATAGTGCCCCCCCCGCCCCTCCCCCGCCCCTCTATCTGCAGCGTCTCCGTGGACTCTTTAAAAAGATAAGCCTCACGGATTTCTACGCACGCCAACCTCGTGAACTTGACCCCCGGACAAATTCATCAAAGGAAAAGCCCCCCCCCACCGTTGACAAATACATCAGCCATCAGCACCCATGTTTGCTTTTTCCTGCATTTACCCTGTTTTTTATTATTTGTAATTTTCAGTTTAAAAAAATTACATTTAAACTAAAAACTATTGATTTGCATCAGATTAACGATGTTTTATGTTACTAGCCGACTTCATCTAAATCATTTACTTATTATTTTAGAAAAATGAATCAGATACACATGAAAATGTGTATCTGATTGATTATCGATCCATCGGGAAATCCAGAAGGATTATCAACAACGACGTGGTGGAATTGTGGCGCCGAGGTGCCAGTCGCTGATGTCACATCCTGCAGGGAGGTGGACCAATCAGGACGTTTGTTCAGCCTAATGAGGACGCGTATTCCACAAAGATCAAAGCGGGCTCTTTGATCCCAGGTGAGGAATGAGGCGGGCTTTAGCTCGGTTGCTATTCCCGCTGTTCCGGTGTCACCCCAGGCCGCAGCGGCCCAAACGCGGCCCTGCGGGCTTAGCAAATGTAAATCTGAAGGAATCCCATTAGGCTTTGAGAAAGTCTCGACTCTGGCTGTGCAGCTCGGACCTCCAGCTCCAGGCTTTCTTTGGCCTGGACCCGCTCCAGTTCTGTGCAGCATAAACACTGATTAGCAGCCTAAATCCCCTGGAAATGTTACAGTTTGTTGAGACACGGAGCAAATCCCACCGCTGAGCTGTGTGATCCAGCTCTGCGTGGAGGCTTGTGGGAAAACCTGCTGGCTGGGAGCCGGCCCGGACCCAAGATGGGGGGTTATCTCGCACAGCTGGACCTTTAAACACGATTAAAGTGGGTGTCGATCTCAAACACGAGCTCCAAATGTGTTCCTCCGGCTTATCTGTGGAGTGTTTATACCGGCCTGGAGTCACAATCCGTTCATCCTCGGATCAACCCGAAACACTCCAGATTACACGGAAATTCCTGTCAAAATCATACGTTGGAGTCATTAATCGGGAAGAGATGCAGCGTTTGGGTCCTCTAAACAGCCCCCAACACCTCCTCAGAGACGCCACCGCTCCTCCTGTCCGAATGGGAAGATTTGTGTTTTCGGACAACCGGGAATGAAAGGAAGCACATTCTCACAACCACGAAAGAATGGCAGACAATCGACTGATAGCCCGAAAAATAAGACATAAACTCCGTAAGCCTCCGCCCGACCGTCGCTCCAGACCCGCTTCCTTTCGTGTATCCAACTGTGGAAAAACTTCATTTGCAAAGTCTGAGGCCGTGTGACACGTGTTTGGGCCAAACGCCCTCGTTTGAAAAAGTGTTTCCCAGAACTGTTAATCCAGGGAAAAGTCAGCGGTCCTGCAGAGGGGCGAGAACCCAGAACCGCTGCACAGATTCTTAGAAAGGAGGAGGAGGACTGCAACAATGGCCGTCATTTCTGCAAACACGGAAGGTGAGAGAGAAGACGTCAGGGCGGCTTTGGAAAGTCCTCTGAGACGGCGGAAGCTCGGGGTTGACTCACACTACCCCAGAAAAGAGGAAGAGGGTTGTTTTTCTGATGAACCCTTTGAGGAACAAAGACATGTGAAATAAAGGACGGAAGAGTGGAAGGAAGGGCTGGGTTCTCCTCCCCCTCATCGTTGCTCAGATACTCCTGGATGTGCGTCTGTGTCCACAGTGGGAGGAAGCTTGAGCCAGAACCTTGTCAGCAGCAGCAACAACGATCCACGGAGGGAGGCCTGGTGGAAGACGGACCTTCTCCGCGTCCACGCAGATCAAAATGGAGGCTGAGGCCCCGGCGCCACGGGCCCGTCCGGTTTGAAGAGGTGCAACAGGAGGAATTCCTGCCGCCAGTCAAGAGGGAACCAGCCGCTCTCGAGTCCAGCGCAACGCTCCAGGAAGGCCCCGGGTTTCTCCTCTAATCCCCTCCCTCAGACCGGAGCCATTGTCCTCGGGGCCCGGAGCCTCTCCTTCCCCACTTCACGCCGCCGCGAGCCTCCTCGGCTTGATTGAGTGGAAAGTTCCGTGACACAAACGTCCTGGAAACGTGAGCCCATAATGAAATGAAGGATGGACCTTTCAGCACCCGGGTGAAAAATGAAGAAATGAATTTTGGTTTTCTAATCTGCTCTCACCACAGCGGGCTTGTGGTGGCTTCTGGCAGAGGGGACGCGATTTTAGCAAAATGCATTTGATCCAAAAGCTCAATAAAACCAGAAACTATCCTTTATTAAACAAATTGTGTGTCTGCAACTCATCTGCTTTTCTGCTAAATGCATTTTTTGATGTTCTAAGAAATCGCCCACATTTTCCCTGTTTTAAAAATAAATCTGACAGCGGGACGTGATGAAATGTTATGAATTAATAATAATTGGGACGTGAAACAAAACATTTATTTAAAAAGAAAAACCACTAAATAAAAGCAGCTGGGGTAAAAAGAAAAGTCTGACATCACGACACTCCCAGACATTTTAATCTTCTCTTTAGTTTTGAGTTGTTGAAACTGGCTCTGAACGCAAAGAAGATCTGTTAAATAAATTCCTGAAAAGTTAATAAATGAGGGGAAATGTGTTAGACATTGTGAATTTACTTTATTATGAAAAGATATAGTATTTTATCTGGGGAGGGAGGGTCGCAGCCTCTGGCTCCCGGGCCACTGTCGGTACGCCATAACAAAATCCCTGGCACACCCTGACAGCAACTTTAACAGGTTCCAGATGGATGGATGGAAAGTCTCAGGTTGGCTTTTCAAAAGAACCACGTCGTGTGCACGTTACGTACAAAAGCTCATGGCGCTGAAGCTAGCTATCGCACCGTTCATCGGTAACAACCCGGTTTCCTGCACTAGTGAGAACTTCTGAGCAACACATCGATGATGATAATGTGTGGACACAGGAAACAGCTGGGCGAACACATGCTGTGGTGTTTGTGCACGTAAAGGGCGCCCCCTAGCTATGGTAGTCGTGGCAACTACCGACTTTTAGGTTAGGAATAACCGCATCAGCTGCGTGAGTGTGAGACATGACTTCAGCCTGTTTTTCTCATACGTCTTTATCATCTTTCATCATCCTCCTCCTCCTCTTCCTGCCCCCAGTCAAAACGTCCGTCCTGACTCACAGCTGTGCTCAGGCTGTAGTTTCACTTCTTCCAATAAAAAAAGGCTTTAAGGGCCGAATTACAGGCCAGGACGCGATAAGGGGGGATGATTTAACCGGCCCAGTGGCCCGGCGTCAAATCCAAACAGCAAATCTCGGAGCAAATGCAGCTTCCTCCCAAATCTTCGGTCGCAAAACCTCGGCGAACACTGAGTCCTTTGTCAGCTGTCCCCCTCTCATCATCCCTTTTTACAGTTCGGGCCCGTACCGCCGCCGCGATGGTAATCTAACCCCGCGCTGCGGCCCCGGGACGGCGCAGCTCCCGTGCAGCCTGTTTACAGTTGTGCATGAAAGCGTCCAGAAGAGCGCTGGATCTCCTCATCTGAGCGGAGCCGGGGGTCTGCGCGTCCGCCCCACCCCATCGCTCCCGCCTGGCCCCGAGCTCTTTTCCCTTTTAACGTCACTTTGGAGCGAACATTTTTACGTTTAGCGTCAACATTTGGACAGGTCGCTCCGTGAATCTCTGCCAGGCCTCCGGGAAGATCGCGCAGGAGCGCCGGCCGCCGGGGCCGTGACTGACAGGGGGGGCTTAGGCAGGGTCGTGGCTAAAATAAGCAGAGGGGGGCTCCGTTTCCGCGAGAACCATCAAACGGACAAATATGAAGACATGAAAGTCCAGGCTGGAGCGTAAACAGACGAGGAGTGGGAGGCAGAGCCGGTGTCAGGGGACGGAGAATCATGCGCCGCCTCGCCTCTTAACTTTGGAAATTATGAGCTTAATCCCACCATTTTTCTTCATATTTACTCACAGAGACGCTTCCCTTCATATTTCAAACGCTTATGAACTTTTTATCTCCAGATGATGTTGATAGTGCTGGAATAATCTTACCCTCAACAGAGCAGAAGTAAATCATCCGTCTTCGCTCTAATCCAGTTGCTTTTAATCCATCACAGCTCCTCTTAAGTGGTCTGTCTCATAAATTTCCAACATTAGAGTCAAACAAATGTTGTCCTTCCCGCGCCCGGCAGGTCTGGTTCCTTCTTGGCTAGTTTGCGTGCGTGACCTTTGTTGAGGAAGCTCTAGCTTGGCTAGCATAGCCGAGAGTGTTGGGATGTTTTTTGATGCTAACAGGAGGCGTTGATGGCGAACTGCTCCTTTAAAAGTGATTCCACTCGCATGTGTCTTTGGGAATTTCTGGCGTGGACGCTGTTCCCTGACAAAGCCAAGGCAGCTTTGTAAATCAACTGTGCGGACCTTTCCCTTTGTAGCCTCGCCGCGGCGGTAATTCTTCATTTATTGGTTTTTGCTTTGGCTAATTAAAGCGTCACTGCTCGCACGTCCACCAGCCCAGGAGCAGGCTGAGCCGTCCTGACACGGGAACAGCCGGTACGGACTTTAGATCACGAACCTGGACAGGGAAAACGGGGATGTCCAGGAAGCTGCTCCTGAGAGGCTCCCGGTGGGGATTGAAGCCACATGATGGATTATTTAAAAAAAATAAAAAGTGCAGCGTTGCAGCTGGAACACAGCATTTGTGCCAGGTGGGATCAAAACACAGCTCGCTCGCAGCGTTCTCCCAGCGGTCCCCACAGAGAAGGAACACTCAAATCCTTAGATTTCCACTCACGAGACCAATGTTGTGGAAGCCCGGGTTGATGGAGGAGTCAAGAGGGAAGAATTCATCAACATTAGCATCCGTTAGTCATGTCTGAACCGTGAAGTAGCAACAACAGGCCCAGGTCCACTTTTCACGAGTTTCAGGTATTCCTGTTCACCTGAGGAAGGAAGGAAGGAAGGAAGGAAGGAAGCAGCCAAATAACCTGTGGCTTGGATTCATTTTAGACCCAGAAAAACGTTCCCGTCAGCCCCAGTTCGACTCTGGCGCACAGACGCGATCAGACGCCAAATCCTTTCCCAAGTTTCCGAGTTTTTGCGCAGGCCTTCGTGCGGAAACTCCTTTTTTCCAGCGTGCGGATGCACGATTCATAAATCAGCTGTTGACAGCGCTGCTGTCCCGCTGTCCATTTGTCTGTCTGTCTGATGTCTGTCAGGACGCTTTGGTAATGAGTCCTCACACACGTGCGCACGCACGCACACGCACACACACACGCTCCGTAAACACACCAGCAGAAAGAAGCCAACACACGAGCAGCTCCAGCGGGGTCACGGGGTCAAGCAGACCTAGAGTGGGCCGCCCCCAGACAGCCCTTCCCCCGTCAGCGCGCTCAGGTCACCCTCTCAGGCCTGTCTGGAATCCCCCCCCCCCACGTAGCCTTGGACGTGGACTTGGGGCTGGTCCAGTGAAGGCTCAGAGGCCGAGGACGCCGCTCCCCCCAAGGTTCACTACGCCGCAACGGTTGGTTCCTCAGTGACCTTTGACCTTGTGAACTTTTTAACTCTGGACAGTTTTCTTTAGGAAAGTAGTTTGGGGAGAAGAGACCACCTACAGCTTATTTTACGTTGCTGGGGAACGGCAGGAGACGAGCAGACAAGCCCTGAGAACCTTCTAGAGCAGCTAGCTGTTTCACTCTGACAAGCTCCGGCGACTGTTGGCATCAGTCACACGGCTGACGGTCGTTTCAGTTGTAAACAGCAGAAGTGAGCGGCGGTAGGACAGGAGGGGAGCAGGCGGAGGAGCACCGCCCTGCGTTTGATCCTGGACGCGCTGCGGCCGCGCGCGTCCACGATTCAAAGGCAAGTAGATTTATGGTGCTAAATCAGGCCCAACCCAGATCACAAGTGTGCGTGTAAGAAGACGGGTCTGACTTTGATGTGTGGGAACGCCCGGGAAACCCGGAGACATGCGCACGGCGAGCAGCCGAGCCGAAGCCGGACTGTTGGGAACGCTACGAGATCAAACGTTCCCGAGACGCACAAAACAGCTTTTTAAGGAGCGACCGCAGTCATCGCTGCTGGGCTTTCCACGTGTAGCTCGAGGAAGTACAACCGCTGTTTCTTCAGGATCCCAAGTTCAGATCCAGAATTCCGTCTCGGGAGTCTTTCTGCAGATTTGCTGCTTGGCGTTTCGGATCTGTTACCGATTAGGAAGCTTCAGCCGACTTTCGGAGCTTCGTCGGCGGTGTGAGAGCTTGAACGGGTCCCTTGTTTCTCACATCAGCTTTACTGAAACTAGAAAGATAAACCCGCTCGTCACAACACAAGGTCGCGGCGCCGCGCGGCTGATCCATCAGGCCGCAAAAATGAGATCAAGTTGATTAATTCACTCCAGCCACTCGTCTTAGACCTGTTCATTGCCAACAGCTGTAAACAACCCGAAGAGTCGAGTCAGCACTCGGCTCTGGGAGTCTGTGACTCGTGACTGTGGCAGATGAACTGTGCGTTCCAGAGGTCAGAGCAGGTAAAACCATCCATTTCATGCTAGCAAATAAACACGGCTTGGAGTAAGTGCTAGCCCGTACTTCCAAATGTTCCTCTTCACCTTCATGGTCAATATTTCTTCACTTGGGGTCAAAATTAAGTGAAGCTCAGCAGATTCCACCGTCTTAAAAAATGCTCGCTAGGCTAAAGTGGCACTGACCTTTGACCTTTGACCACCAAAGTCACCCGAGTCCCGCAGGAAACATAACACCGAACCGAGACTATTGTCATGTGACGCTGAGCAAAAATTCTGATAAAAACAGGAATTTCCAAGTAAAGTCGCTCTGCTTTTTGCTAACTTTTCTTCCGTTTCGATTAGCAACACCAGAACTGCTTTTGCCCTCGCTGGAGAACTTTCCCCAAAATCCTGATTTCGATCTGTGTCCAAACACACGCGCTACGGAGCGCGTTAGCTTGTAGGAAGACAATCATGACCAGCTTAGAAAAGCAAAAGACAACAAAGGAAAATGGAAAATGAAAACTTGTTTTTATTTGCAGGTTCATCATCCAAAAACGAATCTTTCGCTAACGAGATGATAGATTTTATCATTTCGGGGCTCCCAGCACCGTTTTTCGTGTAGTACTGCACCGTTGATGATGGAAAAAGCTCGCCGTGACTCTACGTTTGTGGGTTGCTCAGCCCGGAGCAGGTGCTGACGTCGGCTCGGCTCGGCTCTTTCATCCAGGCACCTTTCATATCATATGTCACCAAGCTCGGCCACGGCCGACTCGCCGATAAGGTCAACTAGCAGCTTATCACGCTGCTATTTCACGCGCGCTGTGACCTTTCCACTCCGCTGCCAATCAGGAGGCTCCGAGCTTCGCTTCTTATTCTGGGTCAGTGGCGCGGTGGGCGGGGCCAGCGGGCCAGACGGCCATGACATGTCGGAGCGGCGTGTTGCAGACGCTCCGGAGCTGCGCCTGTCATCAAATGCATCTATCTGAGAGGAGGGGACGAGAGGGCGGCTCGCCTGGCACTGAAGTTCAAAGCGACGCCGCGTGATTGCGATTCATCATGGCCGTAGCGTGGGAACAGAAGAGAAAGATGAGGGGAGAGGAAAAACAAAGGAAGCCTCCTGACCTTTTCCTCCACACACACACACACACACACACACACTCCCACACCAAACACTTGCAGCAGCCTGAAGGCCCATTCATAAACACCTACGTCAAAGCTGGGAAAGCGACCCCTAGAGGCTGGAATGCTCCTTACAGCAGAAATATGTCGCCTGAACGCAAGATCCTGAACGTGCCGCCAGTTCTCGGCATCAGAGCTTCACGTGCGACGCAGTAAACGGGCGTCTGTGGCACGTCAACATGCGATAGAGGCCTAACTGTTGCAGTCAAACACATATTGCTTAAAGCTTCCAAATCATCATTCCATATGGGATCATCCGGATGAGCTCAGAAGTTCGGACCGCACAGTCGGCTCGTAAATCCCGAGCTTCGTCTCCTTCGAGCCGGAGCTCTACTCGATCTGTCAGGACACGACTGATGCCACAGTAAAAACCTGTGCCGGACACCAACACCGGAGGCGGAGTCGGACTCTGAGGGGACGTGGACGTTTAGGAAATACGTCCATATGAGACAAACAGGTTTAAAGGGAAGGTGTTTTCGGTGCTGACCTGAATCAGGACTCTCTGCGGTTGATGGAAAACATCCTCGTTAGCTCAGTTTGAGTCCATCCGGAGGAGGACGTGTCCAGGTCTCAACCCGAACCCACGAGCACAGACGTCCAACCGCGAATGATGAGAACGAGCGTCGCAGAGCTCAGCGCAGACGGCCACCCGAGCTTTGGGCCGTGCTGGGATTTAATGAAACTGGGGATGGACGTTGGAGGTGGGGGTGGGAGGTCAGAGGAAATGCCTTGATCGGGGAGGCCTGGGCTGAGTTATGGGCCGCAGTCAGACGCATCTGGAGCCAAAAACAGACGAGGAGGCAGCGACTTCTGCAGACGTCCCTCTCTCGGCTCTCCTGTCCTTTCAGGAGGACAGATCTAGAACCGAAGTCACCTTTAGAGACACAGCCAGGTGGTCGTGCTGCAGCAACACTCTTGGAGCCGCACCCACATCCAGATTTATGTAAACAGCCCTCCTAAGTGGACAAAAGTGGCAGCTATCATGCTAACATTTGTTACAGATTGATGTTTGAGCCCAGACTGAAATTCCCAGGTCTTAAATCACCCACTTACATTTTATTACAGCCACGCTGAAGCATGTCCACACACACCTTTCTGTCCCCTCTCATGTTCCCCCCCCCCACCTCCCCACCGGTCACGTGACACTGACACGGTGTGAATTTCCAGGAAGTTCTTGATGAATTGGAAGGGCCTTCCTCCCTCGCCGTCCCGACACGAGCCGCGCCTGATACGCCCCTGATCTAATGGGCGGAGCAAGTACAGGTCCAGTTACTTGGAGCGTCCTTGGCAGTTTGCGTACTTTGAATCGCAACAGTACTTTCGCAGGTACGCGAGAACACAAGTACGGACAGCCCCAGCGTTGAAACCCCAAACTCCTCCACCATCGTTTCAGCTTCTCCCCTTTCCGCTCATTGTGTCGGCGTGTCAGACTTGACCCCAGCGGGGTCACAGGGGTATTTCATTACGTGTGCTGACCTTTGACCTTTCTAACATTAGTTTGAGTTGACCAGGACTCCACGTCCAGTCCTGAGGTAGTTCAGATGGTTCTGGAGGAGATGGACGAGCTCACGACATCAAATGGCAACAAAGAAAGCTCACGTTCCCACACACACACACACACACACACACACACACACGCGCGCGCACACAGACACACGCACACACACACCGCATCGCTGCTGTTCAGTGATGAATGAGGTAAGCGGCCATGTGATACGCTCCCTGACATGGAACGGTGGCCCGGGGTGACGGCTGCCACCTTCCCCTTCTGAAACAGACACCACCCGGCAGGTAACGTGTTCCTGCTGCGGCAGTGGTCAGAATCAAACGCTTCTTTTGTGCAGGAAAGGTCACCAGCAGAGAGGTCAAATATTCGAGACAAACTGAAATAAGCGGCGCTGAAGGGATTCGGGGTTTTAGCGACCTCTAGTGGCCGAAAAAGGCCGACTCCGCCTTGGAATAAAAGCTGAGGTCAACTTTAATTCCGAGTCCGATGAAAGCGCAGTTAAACTGTAAAACGTTTGAAACAGGCCCTACATCCGAAGATGGGGACCACTCTGGAATCCGGAGAAAACGTTTGCACAGCTCCGTGTTTTTAGCGTGAGCTGGAGCCCTGCAGACCGCCACGAGCCAGTTTACTGACCCACTTTCTCACCGTCCAAATGAAGCTTTGGAGGGAAAATTCTGCTGAGACAAATTCTTCACATTTCATCTGAAATCGACTATGTTTTTGGTTGGACGGAGACCAACTGTCTTCGCTCTCTGGGGGACGACTGCACTTTGTTGTCTTGTAGCAAACTGCCTCCTGAGGCTGCGAACCACGTCTGCCTCGTCCGTTTGAGAATTCTGAGTTGAACAAACCATCAGAGGAGAAAATAGAAATGTCAGGTTGGTGTTTATGAATCCACGGGCGGGTTCATCCAAGGGGGCCTCCTACAAACCCCCCGTCTACGAGTCACAATGGCTGAACGGAAGCTGCCCCGCTGCTCCCGAGCCAGCGTTTCCCAACACTGAACCTGCCTTCGTCTGGGCTCTAATCTGGCCTTTCCTCCCTCACTCTGGCCCCCATTCACAGCCCCAGTGGGCACCAGTGACAGCCCACCATGCGGTACGCCGGCACAAAGGCGCTAATAATGCGGACGTGTCCCCGGTTCTGCTGACAAACGCCGGAGGGCCGCGTCTTTGACAAAATGGCTGCTGGTCGAAGGCTTTCTGAGGGAAGGGGCTGTTTGAGTGACGGCTGTGTGCGGAGATCTAATTAAAACACAAAACAGCAATTACCGCTCTTCTTTAGGAGACAGATGGACAGAATTGGACACCGCAGAGAGACAAACATGCGCGCAGGTACAGGAACCAACCTGCATCAGAGCAGGACCCCTGGAATCGCTTTGAAAGTTCCCTCTGCTGGCGTTGGGGATGAGGAGGAATCTGTTCAAAGGGTTCAGGCCTCAGCCGGGAGCCGCAGCTCTCCCAGAAGAAGAAGAAGAAGAAGAAGAAGAAGAAGAAGAAGAAGAAGAAGAAGAAGAAGAAGCAGCAGCAGTAGCCCATTGGTCAAATGTGACGGGCTCTCCGGGAGGGGACCCCACCCAGCACTTGACATTCATCTCCTCTTAGATCACTTGAGTGTGACGTTCCCCCGGCACAGCCCAGCGTGGAGCCCGCGAGTCCTCCACCACGGCGCTGACATGCATTGTTGGCGTGTCACCGGCTTTTGGAGAGGGCCACGTGCACCCGGCCAGCCGAGACAAGTGTTCCCATACACGGTGTCAGACATGAGACGGAACGGAGCAGAACCACTCAGCCGTCTGTAAGGCCCCGAGGACGGGCTCAGGGGTCGCCCAGGCCGAGCGCTTAACGGGCTTTGTGCGGAAAATGAGGACTTTGTGCTCCCCTTAAACCGCAATTGACATTTTTAACGCGGCCGATGCTCTCACGCAGGACGGTGTTTTGTGTTTGGGCCTCGGAGCTGGTCGAGGACACTTGAGCAAGAATAACAGTCAAAGGCTGAAACATCTGTGGCCGTTTGAATCCCCCCAGGCCAGAAGGAGACGCCGCCGGGCAGCGAGAACACGGATCAGGAGGGACCGAACACACAGGAGAAAGCACCTGGAAGTCCTCAAGACAACGGGACTCTGACATTTTACAGTCGGAGCGACTGAAAGCCAAATACGCGACATCAGAATATCATTAAACTTCATCCTGTCCAGATACGTCGCTCTCAGATTTATTCGTCTCCAAAGGACGACGTGCGCCTGGACGGGGCGCGAGGGGACACGGTCATCGGACACCCTGAGAATTGTGAAGTGACCAAAAGTCAACAAATCAAAGTGTAATGAAGTTTGGAGACGGGCTTGTCTCGGTTTTAATGCCTCTGCACATCGCCGTGCCAAAAACGTCCAGGCAAAAGTCACAAAGTCCAGACCAGAAATGTCACCTTTAATTCACAGGCGCTGATGTGGAGCAAAGACAAATGTCCGCAGTTAAAGTCAGGACTTTGCTTCTAGTTTATTTGCCTTTCTGGGTTAAAAAAAAAATTAAAAAATCTTTCTGGGAAACAGTCAAGCAAAGAGGAAAGGAAAGCAGAGCCGGCTGTGCTCGTGGCCGCCCCCTGCTGGTAGTCATGATATTTGTTTATTTGCACGTAAACTAATGTCTAGATTAGAATCTAGATTTGGGACTTGATTCTAGTCCCAAATCTTGCCAGCCTTCTGGATCAGGTCATGAACTAGAAAGTGTACTTGCACCAACTGAAACAATGTCTTCTCGTAGTTATTGTGCGACGTATAAAACGTCTGATCCAGCTACTAGCGAGGTGAATGTATGGGACGACGATACGGACCTACTTCTGCACAGGAAGACTTTTAAACTTTCTGGTAAAAAGTTCTCACAATGGAAAAAAAGAGAGAGGCTAATTTAAGTTTAGCTCATTAGCAGAAGCGCGGACAGCACTAATGTGTTGCTGCGCTTCCTGCCTGTTGGACGATGATTATCGGAACCGAGACTGAAGAACGCTGGGGCCGTTCAGACGGCACCGCCGGCAGAATAAGTGATGAAGCGCAGAGGGTGATGAAGAGCCATGGGCCTGCTGGGCGTGAATGCGTCTGTGCCATCAGTTAGTCAGACAGCGAGACGGGCGGGGACGGCAGGGGAGTCTGTGTCCACCTCATTGTCCTGTCCAACAGAGGCTGATGGCTCTGACAGATCCCCCTTGGCCGAAAGCCAGCCGGCTAACGCGCACGCGCGCATTAACGCACGCATTTACATACGAGCGGCACCGTGCACGCCATGGGAACATTTAGAGCTGCTGGTTCCGATGAACGGATGATGAACGGAGGGCAGATTGTTAGACTATTAGTGTCAAACATGGGATTAAAAATGGCTTCCCCTGCCTCTAAATGGGACAGGAAACGCCGCTAGCTTTTATTTGACTAGAGAAAAACCTTCTCTGTGGCGCTGGAGCCGGTGAAAGGCCCGTCAACGCCACGACTTTGGGAACAATTGCACAAAGACCCACGTCAACATCAAGATAATAAAGAAATCGACTGTGCGGTTCAGAGGGTGCGGACACGCAAGGCAGAGCGCGGAAAAGAGGCCTGAGACTGCATTAACGTGAAGTTTCGTAAGCAACGGGGATTAGGACAGCAGCTTGAGCTGCTACTGGTACTTTACATGGCTACAACATTAAGGACATCTTCTCAACACCGTCGCAAGTGGCGGCTGACGCCCAGCTCACGATAACCAGCTATTTTTAGCTCAAAGGTTGTGGAAAGAATTTGCCTTAAAAATTGATCACGCTCTGTCCAGCCAAGCTAATCGTTGCTTTATCACATTTTCGCCCTGAGAAAAAGAAGCTAATCTATTTTTGCCTGATACTGTAATTAACATTACAGGGTGGATCGAGTCGCTACCCGCAAACCGTAACCACAATAATACTCTTTGAGTCAGCTACGACTTGGGATGAAAACAGTAAACATGTTATTACGCTGATGACTCACTTGTTATAGAAGCAACAAACCCAGTCAAAGAAACCAAAATCACCAAACCCAGAAGTTATAGCACCGGCAATTTATCAGAGCGCCCTCTGGTGGAAACCTGAGTGTACGGTAACTTTTCATTCTATACAGCCTGACAGTCCCACTGGGCGTGTCCTCCAGGACAGTTTTTAAAAGGAGAGTCATGGAGAACACGGTCAGACTTTGTCCTTGGCCAGACAAAGACAGGTCAGCTGTCGAGGCCCAACGAGCGCCCTCAACATCGGCCTTTGAAGCCTGGATGAGGAATGTAGCTCCACACTCGGGTCCTTGCCCCACCCATTTGAAACAACACCGGGATGGGATCATAGTCCAGCACAGTCAGTCATAGCAAACACGGCGGAGACCCCGATCTAACTCAACTGACTTAGGAAAACCTGAGGTCACAGAGGATTAGGTGGCGGGGGTGGGCGGCGGCCTTGCTCCATGCAGCATATCTGCTTTAATACGCAGCGGGGCTGGGGCGGCGAGGGAGGGCGCAGGGCGGCGTAGCAAATAAGCTGAGCGGATATTAAAGGGTCAGCGGGTCGCCCAGCATGTGTTTTCTGAGACGGACCCAACTGACGACTAGAGCAGACGAGTCGCAGCTGAGACGGGGGCGTCGCAGATGTGGGTCAGGTGGTGGTATTTACTGCACGTGAAGAGGTCAGCCATGACAGCGGCTACACAAACACCATCAGCGTCACCCTCCTGGTTGCTTCACTGCTTAAGTAATCAATGGTCGTTCACTGAGGTGTGGCCAAGCTCTTCCCGGTCTTTTACGTCTTTCCGGAGTGGGAAAAAAGAAGAATTCACTGATTTTTCCATTAAATTTCCAGAGCAGGAAACCTGTTGATTCATAATCTGGACAAAAGCTAAACAAACACGGATGTGACGTCACATTTAAGCCTGTCTGGCTGTGCGAAACGATGGCGCGATAGTGTGAACCGTGTCTCTGACGCAGGTGAATATAAAAGCGCATTAAGGTGGATTTCCCAATTTCTCCCGGCGTGGGGGCAGATGTGGACGCAGTAACGTCTCCCCAGCAGCTCTGTGGAAGTCATCAGTGTCAGATGGTGAGATGGGGGAAAAGATTTCTCACACAAAACGTTGAAAAGATATTGAATATTTCTTTTTGCTCGAAGGGGAGATTATTTCCACATGACACCGTTTGAAGTGATATGATTTTTTTTTTAACAGTTATGATATAACTTCCACATTCTGTTCTCATTTCATTTGACTCATTTTTTCTATGACGATCAGGGAGCAGATGGCTATTTCATTCATTCCAGGATCAAGAAGAGAAGGAAAATACATTTTTTACACATTTAAACGCATTATTTGAATGATTTGTAAGTGTTGAAAGAAGCTGTGCAGAGCAGTTCGACATCAGTTGTTTTGTGAATACGTAAAAATCTACCTAACCACCAGAAGATGGCGCCAGAGAAATATTTACAGCTAGTATATAATAAAGGATAGTTTTTATTAAATAATAAATTATCATATTAGCATAGCAACACTATCCTTCTGCATACAAACTGCTTAGAGAACCTGAGGTAAATAATAAAATGGACTGAAGCCATTTTTTATAACATAATACACTTAAATTTTCAGAGCAAAATGAACTTACAGGAAGTACAGTCAATACAAAGTTTGTCCACTTGGCGGTGCTGTCTCACAGCTGGATCCTGACATCAGCTTCAATTTCCATCATCCCTTTCTCGATCCATAAAAATCAGTTCACAACTCCGACAGCAAATAGTAGATATACATTTTTTCCATAAATACTGTCCCATAAGTGGCTCTAATCGTTTGTAAAATCCTAAAGAGAAATACAGAAACCTTTCAGACACATTCAGGTATTAAAATCATATTTTAAACATTCTCAGGCTTCCCAGCTAATTTCTTCCAACAGAGGAATTCAAATATGACAAAAACCTTCAAAGAACCAACACCGATTCCACATTTGAGCAGAACTCCTGCACCAATCAGAAGCCTTCAATCAATAAATGCTGAGGCGCCTGCAGTACACTACGCGGCCACCAGGTGTCAGCGTCGCATCTGAAAAGTTCCAACATCACGAGCGCGAACTGACAGTTTGTCCGATCAGGGATCAATAAGAGGATTTCTGCGAGGAATTTTAGTCATCTGCCGTGTTTAACTGTGAATTCCTCAACAGCAGCATGTTGTTAACAAACGGTTAATAAGAGAATATCAACTTTTTTTTATAACGATATAATAAACTGATAATAATGAATGTATGGGAAAATAATGTGTATAAAAAATTTGAGTAAAAACTAAGTACAAGATTAAAAACAAGGTTTTGACAATTGAAGAATTATTGACAGGATGTTTTTTAATTGTTCCTAAACTTTCACGTGTTGAGTGAAAATAACCCGATGGATTTATTGATTAAACACTAACATTTTATTTATTTATTTATTTTTTCGATTAAAATCGCTTTAACGTGACGGGTGATGAAGGCGGGATGACGAGGGGTGATGGGGGGAGTCAGAGAGAGAGAGAGAGAAAGAGAGAGAGGAGTGAAGGGAGGGGTGAGGAGGGGAGGGAGGGAGCGCTGAAGAACATCCCGGAGTCTCTGCAGCATCCGGATCAAACACCCGCCGGTGAGTAAAAAGTTTGGCGTTTTCGCTCCTCAGACCCGCTGCTGCCCGCGAACTTCACAGATCCGTAGAAAATGCGCAGGAAATGCGCAAAACGCCCGAGAAGTGAACTTTTCCTCGCCTCTTGGCTCTGATCCGGCGGCGCATCCATGCTGTAAACTCCCCCCGAGGAGCGCGTCTGTTCCCAGACCTGCTGCTGTCGGGAGTTCATGCTTCTGCGGGACCTTTCTGCGACTTTCCCGCAGCTGAGAGACGGAAAGGAAAAGTTTGACGTAAACTGAAGGAGGAGAGGAAGAGGAGAAGGAGGAGGAGGAGGAGAAGAAGAGCAGCTCGGGTGAGTCCGCGCGACCATGTGCTCGTGGAAATATCCAGAAGTGATCAGGTTTAATCGATATCGCTCCCCGTAATGAGACTCTGTTTTTAACTCGCTGCCGTGATATTCTTGCGTTACTTTACCACCAATTTTCCACAATTATTGTTGAATTTCCTCCTTTTTCGCTGCGAAGCAGAGTTTCTGGATAATAACGGAGTGAAAAGGTCACAGCAGGAGGATTTTTAAAGACAGCAGAGGACACGCGCCGAGCAGTTATTCCAGGTTATTCCAGGTTTACACTCTGCCTGGAATTCCAGGAATCTGCAACCTGATATAGGATTGTCTCTGGCGGAAGAGGGAAAAAAACAAAACACGCAGAAACACCAATAAAAACAAAGCAAAATAGTGTGATTAAAACTAAGATGATGGGATCAGCCTTACTGGTCAAACTGGAAAAGAATTCCAGGCAGCTGCGGAGTGAAAAGGCCCCGTGTGAGGTTTTTTTTTTTTTTTTTCTCTCTGCAGAAGTCAGGAAAATATAAAATAACACGGGAAAGAACAAAAACAAAAGTGTGAAAATCCTCCGGCCGAAGCCGATTTGTCTTTAAACTCCTGAAAGGCGGCCTGCGTTCATTTGCATCAGAAAACCAGTTTTAGTGCGTTTGCTATTGTGCAGCGTGAAGAGTTCCTGCAGTCAGGGAGTAAAGACCCGGCTGAAAGGAGGTGAGGGAAGAATGGGGCCTTCGCATTCTTCCCCGACCTGCGGCCGGGACGCGCTTTCATCCTCCGCTCGCCGTCATTTTCACGCTTTCCTAAACGGTCCGTTCGCAAAGAATCTCGCTGCGTTTGGGGGAAAGAGGGGAAGGAAGCAGCAGCGACGAGGCTGGAGCGCAGGGCCGATAAATGGGAGTTGGAAGTGAGTAAAAACGTCCCGCTGTGCCGACTCAAAAGTCTCTTATCCCACAAAACAACAAGCCCACAGCAATTAGGCCGTGTGGCCCCGGGGCGGTTGTTCCGTGTGGGTTTAGAGGAGAAAAGAGGCGTCAGGGGAATAAATCCACACTCGGGGGGGAGGAGGAGGAGAGAATCGGCCCCCCGAAGCCCCCAAAACTCACATTCTGATGCGTTTGTTTAAGATTTCCTCTCCAGGTTTAAGCCACGGCCTCCAAATTGGAATCATCGGTCAGAAAAAGGCGGGAAAAAAAAAAAAAAAAGAGTCCAAAATCGGAAGAAAGGGCTTCAAAAGTAACGTTTGGAATTTAGTCTCTTGTGGAAGCGTCGCTGCAGTTTCATTGCAGCCGCAAATACAGGAGCAGAAATCCGTCAGAACCTTTCAGACTCCCGTTTCATGTGGCTAACGGCTCTTTTAACCTTTGACAGGACGATTTCACTGATTTCCTTCTTTCTTTTATGGGGATTTCTACACAGTCGTAGTTTTCATTTAAGAGAACAGGAATAAAAGCGTCCATGTTTGTAGTTTGTTCCAGGATTTTTCTACCTTCTGACTCAAAAACAGTTGAGTGGATATTTTTCTGTCTGAATCTAGAAGAACGCAACGTTTAACTCCTGATTTTCTGAGCCAGATCCGAGCCCGTACCAACATTTCCCCCCGTGTTTACGGCGCGCACCGACCGACAGACTCCAGGAATCAAAGGTCCGGGGGGCCGGCGGGGGCTGTGGTTCCTCCTCAGCTCTCATCGGGATCCACTTTGATGCGTCTGATAATTAACTCCTGAAGGGACGGCGGCGGGGCCACCGACGGCCGGGCGGGTGGGGGGGTGGATGTGAAGGATGCTCCACGCGAGAAGCGAGCGATCCCGGATGTCAGAGGGCTCCACTGCGGAGGAGTTAAATCATCCGTGCTGATGTTTGCGGCCCCGTCTTCAGCGTTTCGCCATGTGGCGTCCCAGAGGAGCCGTGTGGGATTCCTTAGCAATCAGGCAGCTCCGCTTCGTCCGCGTCTTTCCGCAATCAGACCCCGAGGTCGGGAGGAATATCTACGGATCCCCCGAGGTCCCCCCAGAAAGGGAGGGCCCCCTCTGTGTGGCCGTGGGGGCCCCCGCAGGCCCCAACAGCTTCAGCCCGGTGGGAATTAAAACCTCACAAACCTCCGTCGGGCTCAGCTTTAACCGGACATTCAGACGGTCCAGGTTCGAACCCGAGGACACCGGAACGAGCACAACCACCGGCCTTCCAGCTTTCAGACTCACGGTAGAAGAGAGGGAGACTTACATGAGGTGTTGATGACGGAAAGGACACGTCTGGGCCGCGAGGAGGAAGCCGGCGCTCCAAACTGCGGCTGTAAAACAGCGAGGGTCCGGAGCTGCGGCGGGACCATTTGGCCCCGGGTCAGGGATCAAAGCGGCGGTGAGCGCGGACTCAACGCCATGGGCTGTGGAGAGAGACACGTGGCAGAGAGAGCTCAGAAACAGCAGCAGGAGCCCCGAGGGTTCAGGGGGTTAAACCCAACAACCCTCATCAGTCACAACCTGACTGATGACGTCATTTAAAAAGAACAGATTTGCTAACAAACGGGGTGTTTGGAGGTCAGAGGGCAAATGTCTTGGTGGCCTGGTGTGTGTGTGTCTGTACACTCCAGTCCGGTACAGGTGAACGGCTCCGTCCCTACAGAAGGGAGTCTCCAGCTGAACTCAAACTGCCACATCTGTTAGCTGTTGGCAGGGGCAGGAAGAGATCAGCGACAGGATATTAAGGCATCCAGACAGGCAGGGCCGGAGCCGCAAACGCTGGCGGACGCAGTTTTGTCCCGGCTGATTAGCCGGGAAAAGTCCACGTTTTACTATCCATATATTTGGTGTGGATCGTCGGGTTGAGGTCAAACAAGAGGCCTTACTGTTACTGTCGGCGCCGCTGACCTCATGCTACTGCGCCACAATGCAGCAAATGTAGCTAGCATCCAGGCTTCCTCCTGTAGCATCCTTTATATAAGCGCTAGCTCAAAGCCACGTTAGCGGCGCCCTCATCAGAACCCTCCACCCTGCCTGTTTTAAATGTTTGATGGCAGAATTCATTGACATTCCACGTCAGCCCCTTCCAGCGTTTGATCCTCTGTAAATCGGGATTTCACCCTGATTCACCACCAACCTGGGCGTCTTTTATGCGAGAGCTCTTATTCAGAGGAGAACAGGCGGTGGGCCCAAACGTAAATTCCAGAGAGTGGCCCTTCGGAAGGCGTACGGTGACTGCGCGGGCCATGATTTCACTCTGTCTTGTCACTGTGACCTCCGAGCGGCGCTAATGCAGCCAAACCGTACTGATGTCAGCTAGCTCTGCCGCAAAGATCAAAGCGTTTGGTTCCCAGATGAAAGAACTTGTCTTAAACAACAGCTAATCTAAGTCTTTGAATGCGGTTTAGCAGATGGTTTACTGAGGCGATTCTGAGGTGAATTTCATCGCGTTTCATCGTGGCCATCAGCCACGTGTGCAAGGCGTCAGGAAGCGAAACGCCTCCGCTTCCAGAGCGCTCTAAATGATCGGTGGAACAAACAGCAGCAGCAAATAAAGTCAATGAAAACCAGATGTGTTGTCTCAACAAACGGCCGAGTGTCTCCACTCTTCTCTGATCAGCTGAAAGTGTGAGTTTAGTTCAAAGGATGAGTCGGCAGAACAGTTGACTTGAACAATGACTCGGGAGAGAAAGAGGAGCGACCCCTGAAGCCTCCCTCGCCTCAAATAACTTCATTGTCTGGATTTCTTTGTTGGTCATTATCCGCAGATGAATGACTGTTTGCTCCTTGAAAGGGGAGTCAACAGTGGGAGGTGACGGTTAATTACTCTGCCCACTGGGCTGTTGACTTGCTAACATGGTTGTTAGCTACTCCCACTAGCAACTGCTGCGGTCTATGGACTCTTCGTGAAGCAACTTACATTTGTTTGCTTATCAATGCTCATAATAAGACTTGAATGCTTTTAAAATGTGAAAATAATGAATATATTAATGAGAAAACCAGTGTTGTGCTGCAAGATGATAATCAGATGATAATTAGCTTCAGAAACGTTCATGCTAAAAACAAAGTGGACGCAGAAATGTTACAATGACTGAGCTGGGAACACATTCGGGACTGTTTGTACGCTTAAGACCTGGCTGCTAACATCTATCCGCTAACGATCCAACGGCAAATGTTCAGCTCCAAACCCGTCTGATTTGCGAGGGCAGGCCGGAGGACCGCGGCGTGAAAGACTCCATTACATGCTTCATATATCAGCTAAAAGGAGCTGTGTGAGCACGTCTGTGTGTGGTAAACGACTTCCCATGAGGCTTCGCTGCTGGAGCTTCACACCTGCTGCCCCCCAAAAAAAAACAAAAAATGCGCTTTTAAATTTACTTTAGCCAAACAAATTAATAATAGATGCAGAAAGATTACAAAACACGTAAAATATGGTATCAACAGCTACATTTGTTCATGAATTGTGTATTTAATTTAAACATTTAAACCTGAGCGCTTATATAAAGATAACTGGTTTTTTTTAAAACATTTCTGGGGAACTTCTCCCGAACTCTCTCTTAATTCTGCCGCTTCTTTGAAGACAAAGTGTTTTTGTTGGGACGGCTACGGCCTGGATTGTTCCGACTGAAAGGTCAACGGTCTAATAAACTTTGCTGACATGTGAGCCGGAACCCCTGCCTCTTCATGCCCGCTCCCCTTTTAACCCCACAGACCCCCTTCCTGACCCGCGGGTCCCCGCTGCCAGACAGCAGATTGAGTTGCGGATCGCAGCGGTTAGCGGGTGGAGCGAAAGCGAGCCAGAATATTAACTCTCGGCTTGTCGCAAAGAAAAAAAAACCCATCACTGTAGGACAAATTTAAAAACATACGCGACCACATACAAACTTTAAAATATCAGGTAGCCGAGGCAGACGTTAACAAGGAGCTAGGTTCTCCTCCTAAATTAGCGCCTCCTCCCCTCGACTGTTGACATTTTTGTCTTCCTGCCCTTTCAGACACGTCGGCGATGGAGACCCCTGCGGCTCGAGCGGCGGAGAAAAAAGACAAAATGGAAGGGAACGTGTTTTCCGACCTTGGAAAGAAGCCCTCGGAGACCAGAGGTAAACGTGTTTATCGACAGCGGCCCCTCCTCAGGACTCGGACGCTCGTGTCCGATTTGCATGTCGAGCCTCGGAGTGGCCGAGGGGAGCCAGCGACGACCATGAAATATACATTTCAAAGAAAAAGTGTCATCTCGGGAGCCGATGCTCCTCCGGCCCAATAAGCTAGCAGCAGCAGTCAAAGGTGACTTACAGTAGACGTCTGATCAGAATCCCAAACGGGCTGAAACAGCATGGTTAATGCGCATCGCTGCCTGGTGTGCGGATCCACCGGTGTGGCACCGTCTGAGGACGTGAACATGGATGTATAGCTGACATGAGGCGGAGGGGGGGGCCCGCCAGGTGGGATCCCATATTGCTGTTGTTGAACTAAATGGAGAGTAGCAGCGTTCAGAAAGAGAGAATCCATGTTTCAAAGATGTCAGCCAATGTGTGATGAAAGCCCGGCATAATGAGGCTCGATGACCTTCTTCTTACCTCCGGAGTATAAAGGGAGGAAAAAAAAGAAAAAAGTGTTGGGGCCGGTGGAGCCGAGCATGGCAGCAGAGATTGACACAAACGTCGACTGATGTGTCGCCGTTTGAAATGGAAATTAAACGCCTGGTTTAGTGACATCTGCAGTCATTAATGACGGACTTGGTGGCCTGCCATCCCAGAGAGACGCTCGTTAACTGATAAAGATGGAGCAGAGGCGGAACTGAGGCTCAAAGGCGTCAGGAGAAGCCGACAAGCAAGACGCCGATCGGCCCGGACACGTTAGCTACCACCGTCTCCTGCGAGGACAGCGAGACGCTACCGGTAACAGGAGACTCCAGGGAGTTCCTGGTGTCCAGGTGGGACGTTTGGAGGCTGCTTCTCTGAGCAGAAAGTCTTTATCAAGTGGAGGAGGGGTGGTGCAGGTCACCAAAGACCACCAACCCAGTAAAACCAGTTACACCTAAATGACTGACTTAAGCAGCACTTTAGTCCGTCCCATTCTAGCTCGTTTTAGCTAGCAGCACACGGGTACTGACTCAGCATTAACCGCATCTCCCTCTCGGTCCAGAAGGGGGCGGTCTCGCTCGGGAACCTTTTCTTATGTCGATTTGCTTTATTTGTGAACGTCGTCGCACAAACACGCACAAGATAAAGCTTGGTCACATCATGAGGGGTCAGATCGCTTTAATCCAGGAAGTACGACTCAGTCCGGCTTTAGCCAAACTAGCAGGGACCGTGAACAAGGAGAGAGTTTGCCATTTCTTCTTGGTTTGGAGCCAAAACTTAATATTTGATGAGGTGTGACGGTGTGATGAATGTTGCATTTCTCACGTTTTAGAAAAGTAAAATTGAACAACGGAGGAAATCGATAGAACATTAATCGCTTTTCTTCTTCACTGCTGCGTCTTGTTTTGCGGCCCGAAGCGACGTTTATAAAAAAAAAAAAAAACATACAGTCGCCTTCTGGAACTTGGGAGCTAACACACGTAGCAACTCCTGCTTTTAATGCGACTTGCGTCCCTGCGACCCCCGGCTTGACCCCGCCTGAACTCTGCCCCCTGGTGTGTGTTTAGGAAAAACCCATTTTCAATATCAGCCGCTGATTCTTTTCAAATGAAAACTCCCTCCATAACTCTTCCCTCCTATCAGCCTCCTTTAATTTTAATCTTGAATAAACAAGGAGCTGCGCCTCAGATACGGGGGGAGGCGGCGGTGCTAAAAGGCCCAGCCGTCTGCCACCGGGTCCAGACAGAGCAATTACTTATGGAGGCGATATCATTATTATTCCTGTTGCAGCTCCTGATAAGTGCATATGCAGCAGGAGCGCGAGCAGACGGGACGAGGTCCTTGAACCCGAATGTTTATCCCCAAACAAGAAAACCAGGCCCTTCTAATAAACCTTCCCGCTTTTATTGGCGGCGTTGGTTTACCGTTGACGGCAGAATTCCTGTCACCTAAGTCATGCCCACCTCCGAGGCCCCCGGAACGGCGCGGCCTCTTTTATATTCCCGTCCGGCGTTATTTATCTCCAACAATTTCCGCTCCGCCCAAAGACGGGGCTGATGCCGAGTTTTAATACGTTATTTACACATAAAAACAAGCTCTTTACAGCGGCGTGCGCGTGCAGAGGGGAGGGGGGCATGAATGGGCCCCCGCGCCCCTCTCCGATCTGTTATATCACACTTTAACAATCTGGATTGCTAATAGAACCATTTATCACGGAGCGGTCGTTTGTTTAGCGTGCGCAGCCCCGGTCCCGGTCCCAGAGGCCTATGGAAATGGGGTGCACGTGTAAATGAAGCTCAAGCGCAAGTCACTTTGTTTAAAAAGTGGATGCGCCGCGCGCCGAGTCAATTAGGGCGGGCCCAGGTGCTCCAGGCGCCCCTTCCCCCTTGGCCGCCTTCACCGCATCCGACCCGGGCGAGCCCCGACCCTGCGGGGGACCCGGCTCCGAGCCCGGGACCCTGCTGCCCGCCTAATAGATTCAAACGAGGGCTTGTATTTGCTCTGACAGCGTGCATCTGTCTGCCCGGGCCGGGCCGGGCCTCGCTGGCAGAATTAGCCGGGGCCTTCGTGATTCGCAGCCCACTGGTAATAACCGAGGAATATTGTTGATAAATGCGGCGAAATGACGAAGAATCTGCCAGCGGTTATTGATGCGGGCGTCAGTCTGCCGACCCGGGCCCGGAGGATTGATGTCGCCTGGCGTTATGAAGGAAAGTCCCTCCGTTTATATACGTCTGCCTTTCTTTAAGGCTGGAAATCGCATTTCCTCGGATGGCTTGAATTTAGACTTATTGCCTTTTCAATATCCATCCTTTCATTCCTGGCTCATGGGCTCCAGGAAGCAGATGACAATTAAAGCTAATCCTGATTGGCCGCAGCGACGCCAGGTTGCAGAATCAGAGCAGGAAGTCCCGACGGAGGAGGCGGGTCAGAGTCCGGCTGTGGAGGATTTTTTTAGGACTTCTCAGTCGAATCCCTAAATAATTCCGGACTCTGGTCCCAGACGCGCTGATAATTTGGAATTCTGGCCCAGTGAAAAAAGAAAGAAAGAAAGGGGGGAGATAAACCACCAGCATCCAAAGAGCTCCCCCCGCCTGTCTGGGGACCCGACATCCCTCACCCAGGCGCTCTCTGGGCGGAGGCTTTGTCGTGGGCTTTGCGCCGCGGCTCGTTTTTCTCGGTAAACTAGGCCAGAGGAAACTAGCGGGCGCCGCTAATGATATGATTAACTGGCTGGGGCGGCGGGTGACATACATCTCACCCAGAGTGAGTTTGTCATTCTGGAGGGAGATGGATGTCCCTCGCTCAGCCTCCCTCCCCCGGCTCCTCCCTCTGTCCCTGCCTAACCGGGGTCTTTCTGCTGAATCTGCCAGGCCTTCGGGAGGGGCCCTAAGTACCGCTGAGGCCGCCCCCGGAGCACGCTGGGTGGGAGGGATGGAGATAAAACTGGAGACGCTTTAGCCAAAGAGAAGGAAACTCGGTCGTCTCAGAAACCAGAACCAGAACCTGAAACATCAGGTCCCGTCCTTAACTTGGATTTATTGATCTTTAAGCCCGGTCATTACCAACAAAAACAATGCTCACCCCTGGTGCTATTTTAGCTAAATGTTAATCACCCTTTCATCCATCGCATCCGCGCCGAGAATCCCGGTCCTGCAGGGTTCTGAACCGGATCACCGATTCATTCGTGTGTGGCGCAAATTTTAAATCCAACAAAAAGACAAAGAAAGACAAAAAGAGGATACCTGGTTTAATGGGCGGTGCTGAAGATGCAGCTAAGCTAGCTCTGGCTCGCTGAAACCATTCTGAGAGGTTCCCCAGCTCAGACGTCTGGTTCTGGTCTCGCCAGAGTCACCGGCCTGAACGGGCGCCGGGCGGCTAGAAGAACGGCGAGGGGACGCGGGACTGGCCACATAAAGGGGATGTTAATAGAGGTGGGTTAGCGATAAGGCACTTTTCTTTATCGTACTGGTAAAGTGCGGCTCAGCCGACAATGAGTAATTGATGGCGGGTGGATGCACGAGCCCCCGCCGCACGCCGGCGAGGCAGCGAGCGCACTCGGGAGGTCAGACCCGCTGGCAGAGAAAAATGTGCCCGAAAAAGCCTCGCCGTCCACCTCCGACTCCAAAAGGACGGCCACTAATCTTCCTGAGAGAAGAAGATGAAGAAGCAGAAAAGGGCGGGGCTCTTTTTAAATGAGGCCCTGGGGCGGGGGGTCGCGGGGGGGGGATGCAGGAGCAGAAAAGCAGCGCCCTGACATCAGTACGCCGAAATTTACCACGGTGGCATTCAACAGGAGGATTTCCCTCCGAGTTAGCGTACGACCTTTCACTGCTAATGTAAAAGAAAGACGCTAACAAAGCTAAAACAAAGCCGAGCTCTAAAAATCAGCATGTGTGACCGAGGTGAGGACGTGATAAAATCAGGGCAGCTCAGAAGCAAAAGTCTGAAATTTGGTCTTTGTTTTCTCCCCAGTAATCACGCTAGTGCTGTTTCCGCACAGAATCCTCCAGGCTAATGAGGTTTATGCGCGCGCAAACACTCGGACGCACACTTCTGCAGTTCTTTCCTTTTTTTTTTAAACGTCGATGCCCTCGTTTCGTTTTATCTGAAGTTTAAGGCGGGAAGGCTGAGCTTAGCTGTACGCAAACGGAGGACTGTTGTTGTTTTTTTCATATTTATTCTCTTTCTTTATTTTTTTTTGCCGACACCCCCCCTCACTTCTTGGTTGTTATTAACACAGAAACAAAACCTGGAAAACGTCACGTTTTGCCCCTCAAACAAATTAATCTGTTGAAATAAACCAGCTGATATGCCATAAAAGTTGCATTTTACAAAAAGAAACGCAAATTTGAATGTGAATCACAAAAATCAAAGAAAGATCAAAGACAAACCTGATCTGAACTAGTGCAAATAGAGAAAGTTCCCGATGGCTAATCGGCGCGTGGTTCCTGGCCGTTTACGTGGGTTCATGGAAGCGTTCCTGCGCTAACGCCGGGCTCCAGACATCTGAAGACGTGGATCTCTGCGGGCCAGTGAGGTTAGCCAAAAACAACAGGCTACATTCCTGCAGATCTACACCGGCGGGGAGTAAACGACACGTGCGTGTTTCAGAGGATTAAGACAGAACTCGCTCTTCCTTTTCATTTTTCCAGCTCGTATCCCTCCATTCTCCCTGCGACCCCTGAGGTCACCTCAGAGGTCTGGGGGCCGGGCCCTCCAGTCCGACCGCAGCTGAATCGCGATGGAGATGTTTCATTTAAGGTCACCGTCCACGTACGGGTACAACCAAGCCGCACGGTTAGCCAACGGACGAAAAGGCCTGCTTGAAAGGCTGTGCGTTTGGGTGATCTTTGACCCTTTCGTTACAACAGATCCGCGTAGAACTGAAGAAACCAGTCAAAGAAACTGGCGAATCCGCTAAAAAACAACCACACGCCGACAGATGATTTTAAATTCTGTGACTCGCAATCAGCTGAGAAAAAAAACGTCTTATGTTGACGGATAAAGCGAGAAAATGTGAAACAAGAGATGTTCTGAGGATCTAGCAGCACGTCGGGTCCTGACCTTAGGACAGAGGGAAAACGCATCAAAACAGCGACAAGAACTTGTGTCATGGGATGAATTTCCCCTTTTTTGTTCCTGTCGCGGATGGAAATCCCCCAGCGACTGGCCCTCTATCGGTAATCGGGCAAAAAAGGAAAAAGAGCAAAAACGTGAAATCAGACTGGTTCAAACGTTCATGGACAAATTACTGCTGTGAAGTTTGCTGCATGACTTCATTCACGCTGGCCCCAAACCTGCTAAACATCAGCTAACGGCTAACATCTGCTACAATGAGCGCTCATTCACGGGCCAAATGATTGTGTCACAGTGTTTATCAGCACCGCATCAGAGTCCCTGCAGTCCAAAACACCGCGTTTATTCTGGTGCAATCGATGCCATACTCCACGCTAAAACATCCGTGGTCGTTAGCTGCCCTTTAACGTCGCTCAAGCGGCTTTTATTCAAAAGAAAACAAGTCAGTAATGTGGAAAAACTCAACACAATGAGACTGTTCACTCTGACCAGAATATAAGCTAACTCTGCGCAACCAACAACCTGCAAATGTGAAATGTTTTAACATCTTAAAAGCCTGAAATGTGTCTTGCTAGCATTTACATTTACTTATGTGATTGTAGCTAAACAGTAGCCCTAGTTTACAGAATGTAGGACGATATAAAATAAAAAATTTTGTAAGCTAAAGCTAACGGTAAAAGTAATGGTAGCTAGTCCCATTAACGACCTCACCCCCGTCCACCTCAGCGAGTCAAAGAAAGTCGGAACTGTAGTCCAAAAAGTGCTTTTAGGTTATTTTTACCATAACATTCATATGTAAACCTTTAAAAATACTGAAACACGTTAATTTCCACTGCTCTCCATGTCACTCTGTAATATTTTTGGGTTGTTATTATGCTACGATGCTAGCGCGCAGGGAGCCAGTGAACAGTGGAGGACGTAAACAAAAGATTTTGCTCTTTACTTGCGAAGATTCTCGTTAATTCGAGCGTTCAATTCTGAGAAACAAACCCAAGGAACAAAAGTTCCAACATTCTCCTGCTGGATGTTTCTGTCTGTTTCAGAGGCTGAAAAAGCGAAACTAGAAAATGAGCCGAAAAAAACAATTTGAAATCCATCCAGCAACAAATTTGATTATCACATATTAAATAAGCGCGAAAGCCAAACGTCTTAAGTTTGCTGCATCGGCAGGTCTCACGCGCAGCTGCTGCCGCTCTTTACAAAGTTAGCGTGGACCGAGGAGAAGCGCGCTAATTGCCTTGTAAGTACTGCAGAAAGCAGCTGGAGATTAGCAATAACAGCTAATTAGCTCGACTACAGTGGAAATCAAAGCTCACGCGTGAGGATAAATACACCGGCTGGTGTTTGTCTGGCGATTATAAATCTTTATGACGCACCAGGTTGTCACAGTCAAAGACTTTAAAAGCCCCGCTAGCGTTGCGCCGCGCCGCCGTTAACGCCAAACTTGACGCCCGCACCGCCAGGGGCCCACGGCGACTGTTAAAACAACAAATCTGACTTGGCTTTTTTCTCAAAGTCAAGACCGAGAAAAATTTTCCCTTGTAAACACGGTGAAGTAAGCGCTTCCCAATTAGCTCTCCTTGTAGCCGCCGCTCCAGAGAGCCAATGAAACCGATTGGAGGCTCAATAAAAGAGCTTTTGATGGGGCTGGAAATTCATTTGTGGGATCGGAATGCAGCGGGATCGGACAGATGGGAACGTCCAGATGAAAAACACGGAGCCAGATCCCGGCTTGGCGTCCGGAAGCCAAGAATGGGTCCCGTCGGTTTTGTGTATGTTCGGTAAACTCGGGCAGAATTTCACCAGGCGTAGCTAAAACTGGGGATAGCTGAGGAGCTCTGAACGCCCCCAGCAGGGTCGCAGCGCCGCATCTCCTCCCTCCCTCCCGCCTGACTGACGAATCCGCTCTTTGTCCTCTTACAAAAGGCGGCTCCGCCTTCCTCACAGCATTCCCATCATCTGAATTACCCCCCAACCCCCCAAAAAGAGCTCTTTGTCACATGTTCTGAGAAAACATCCTCATGTGTTTCCCATCATGCCCCCAAAGGGGTGAAAGGACTGACCTGGGTCCCCCTGCATGGGGGCTAGCATGTTAGCCGCCATTTTGCTACAGCATCTTCCTGACGCGATGGCCGACGTGGCGTTTGTTCCCAGCAGCGCGAGGGCGGATCAGAGGCTTCTGTGCGCTAGTTTGAGGGTGTCTGGAGTAAACACCTAAATCCAACACGTCCCCGCTCAGACAGAAATGTGTCTCCGCCTACGGCAGCAGGAAGTGGGCTGGCGGCTAATGTATGTAAACCTCTGGGACGCGGGCGTAATGACACGTTCCTCGTTGACGGGGAAACTCGATCAGAGCTGACAGCTCGTCTGCTGGGCCTCGCCCGCCGAACGCACCCGGCTCCGGCGGTAACACGAGCCTAAGTGAGGTTGAAGGCCGAGGCGAAGCCGCCTACCCACCCCCCCGCCTCCAGCAGCCCGGCTGGCCTCCCCCCGTCGCGCGATCCCCTCGGCTGAGCTCTCGTTTCCTCATCAGCCGGACCCCGACCCGCTCTGGGCTTCAGACGATCCCTGAGCCACCGCCAGGCCAGTCCAATGTTGCTCTGTCTTCAAGCCACCAGCCCCGTTTTAATCCTTCCAGTTTGTTTGGGGAGCCGCCGTTTCCGATAAAACGTAAACATGCTCTGGTTTTTTCACGTAGCAGGCAGATCGCTCGGTGACAGCCACGCTTTTCCTCGCCAGGCAGCGCTAATATTAGACCGGTTGTCGGTTGTCCCAACGAAGCGTCCCTGAACGTAGCTTCGATTCTTTGGCCTTCGCTGGGAAGATTCCTCCTCGGCTTGTTCAGAACCACCGATGAAAAGGCTAAGATCCAGCTGGACTCCAAAGGGGCACAAGTCTTAGCTTGTTGCGTTAATTAGCTAGCTAGCTAGCTAGCCAGGCCGGTTGGCTGCACCAGGATTCCTTGTTGGTTTTTCCGACGATATTTCAACGGCTCGGCAGCCAGGTAGCTCAGGCGTGCGGACCGTTACACAAAGATCAAACCTGACGGTAACGTTTTCAGCCGGCTCCTTTAATTAGCCGCTTTCAGCATCTGACCTGGATTTGCGGCGCTGAAGCCTCCGGGTCTGTAATCACGCCGACGGCCTTCCCTTTGGAAGGGTCTACAGGCCGACCCCAAAGTAAACTGCCGGGAGCGGCTCGTTTACGCCGACGCGCCGTCCCACCGTTGCAGCGACGTCTTTGGTGAGAGACGTCCAAACACATCCGAGGACGGATCCTGTCATTTTCGGCCGGGAATGTTCGGCAGGGGTGGGGGAGGGGGGGATTTCACCGGGTGGAATTCCCCCACTTTGGTGTGTAAAACCACAAAGAAGAAGATTGTAGTTGGGTCACGCTCCGCTCCACACGTCCTCCTCCTCAACCAGATTTTAGTTCTCTCTCCCGGCAAAGATTTTGGAGCGACTGCGGTGAAGAGGACGCTGGCGTGGGGGGGGCTGCAGAAGGGTCCTCGGCAGTGGGAAAAAGTCCATCGGGATTAGAAAGTCAATTCTCCTTTGGTTCGTCTCCTTTTAGCTATTGTTGCCTCTCCGAGGCGCCTTGTCTCCAGCAGAGAAAGGACAGAGAGGGGCCATTGTTGAGGGAAGGCTGGTTTGAAGTGCCCGTTTTGTGGGGTCAAAGGTCACGGCAGCGACCACATGATCCCTCAGCGGCATCACTTCAGACACACGTGTTGCCTTCGCTGTCGTCGGTTTTCTGGGCTCATTTATCCAACTTTGTTGTTTAACGTCGCATAAAAGAGATTTTTTTTCGGGATTTTTATTTTGGCCGGTTAAAAATAGACTCGTGACCTCGATATGAATTTGGAAAATCCGGCCCTGCGTGAGTGGATGAAAGTGGGTTACGGGAAACAAATGATTCCCTGAGATGCGGCTGGAAGCGCTTCGTTTTCCCGACACGCATGCAAATGTGGAAAAGTTGGGTTTGTATTTGTTTTTTTCTAGAAAGTTAAAGGGGAAAAGACCTTAAATCAGCTGCCTTCAGCCCGATACTCTCCAGAAACCTAAAAGTTCACCTAGACGCTAAAGAATGCTGGATTAGCCTGCGTTAGCGCTTAGCGGCGGCTAGCTCCGGTTTTAGCTTTAGAGGCCGAGCGGCTTCCTGCTTCACTGGAGCCGGAGCCTTCGGACCCCTCTGATGAAGACTGAGGAGCAGCCGAGGCCTGCTCTTCATCACGCTCAGCCTAAAATAAAGCCGCTCAGCAGGTCGTGTCGGGGGGCGACGGAGCGTTCAGCCCGACGAGAGGCCGCTGAGTGCTGACGCGTCAGAACGGAGTCGTGGATATTTCAGTAGACCGAGCCGGAGGTCCGGGAGCCTCCTCGGGGAGGATGGGATTCCTGGATGGGATTGAGGAACAGCGTGAAGCAGGAAAAGACTTCTGCCTCCACCTGTGACACATTCATCACATCACTCACAAGCGCTCCCCTGTGTCCCCCCCCAACATCTGTATCTGCAGAGGCCTCCTCCTCATTAAGGAGCCGTACGTAGCTAACGCGTGGAGCTATTTTCCCTCCTCACAACTAGGTCTCTTTCATTTAAGACAGACCATCGCGCTAATTTGCCACCGGCTCATCCGAGCTGAGGCGTAATCCCAGGCGCCCCCCTGGTGAGGGCGCCGGCGGGGTAATATAGATGTTAGCTGGGGAGCACAGTGACCCCAGAAGCGACAGTTTAATCCATTGTATTCTAATTATCGCTCTCGCTCGGCGACTGCAAGGCTTCCCGTCGGCCGCTCTCGACAGCGGGCCTTTATCGCCCGCCCGTCCGAGCAGATAATAAACTTTTGCTTTCGGGTAATTACTTAATCTGGACAAAGCCACATGTTAAGCAGTGCTATTAAGCGGGGGAGTGATAAATCAGGCACGCATCGGAGGTGGGTGATTACTGGGCGTGGCGATCCGTCTTTGAACCTTCACTTTTAAGTCCCTAAATTGTGCAAACAGCATGCTAACAACATGCGGCGAGCAGAGGGAACCCGTCGTGCCTCCTTGTCCGGGCTCACCTCCGGCCTGGTGATGAATGGATGTTATTAGCACGCAGCCTGAGCACAGCTGTCCACGGACCTCCTGTCCAAGCTAGCTTAGCTAGGCTAGCAACTCCAAACGGTTCCTCCTCCGGCTAAAGTTCGCGGTTAGCTGGTGCAGAGCGTGCAGCAGGAGGCACCATGGAGAAGTGTTGTGGGTTCAGTCCAGACACCCAGGGACTGTTTTCTAGCAAAGACAAATGGATGCTGGGAGTGCTGGTGAGGGCGGGGCGGCGCCGCCGCGCTCTCAGGGGGGATCCGCTCTCCGTGAATCAGGTAAACGTGTCTCCTCAACTCTCGTGAGCGCTGGCCTTTTGTTCTTCCAGAACAATAGATGCTGTCTGTGTGATGGAGCAAGCCTGCTGGGCCAGTTCTCCGGCAGCGAAGCTAGCCAGGCTCCGTGATCGTCTGGCTGGATGGCTGCACCGGGCGCCTAGCTGACCGGCTGCTGGCGGCTGGTTGGCTGATCTGAAGATGGCAAAAACCCAGCAAGGATGTCCGTACGTGAGACTGCGCCCTGCTCTCGAGGCTTTTTCCTTTCTACTTAGCAGTTCTTTGACCCAGATTTTGCCGCTCTTTGTCTCCCGCCGACTCCTCCCCCTTTGACTCCTCCCCCTTTGACCCCCACTCATAGTTCACCCCCAGCTGTTATGCATGGGGCATTAACTGGGGCCCCAGACTCTCACACTGGTGCACATACATGAAGGTCCTGGTTCTGCAGACAACGTGGGGTCCAAGACGCCACATCTGGTCACGGAGACACGGAAGACAAGTCTGAAAACGGATGACGGGACGAGAACGAGGTCGGCGGGAATTTGCAGGGACAGATGGAAGCAGCGGCGGCTCTGATCAGGACCGTCAGGGTTCTGGTCTGTTTCGACGCCCGCGTCGAAACATCTGGAACGTCAGGACGGAGTTGAAGGAGTCCAGCCTGGTCCCGGCGGGGGCCCGGTGGCGTTGTGCAGAGCAGCAGTAATGTCAGGAGGACTGCGGGGGCGGGGCCCCGACTGTCACGCTGTCAGCCTGCAGAGTGAGAGGAATGGACCTGGAATGCTGACTCACCCGGCTCCCAGACCTCCGGGAGGCCCCGGTCCCCCCCTCCCAGAGCTGCACTGAAGGCAGATAATGATCCGTACTGGTGACCCCGGAAAGCCCAGGTCACCCCGGAGATCCCCTGTAGGCTGGAGCACGCGTGTGTGCGCGCGTGTGTGTGTGTGTGAGAGAATTCTAATTGAATTCAGAGATCAGCCGGCTCACCTCTTCCTCCCCACTCTGTCTTTTCGCTCGTCCCCTCTCAGAGACGAGACACCAGGTTGCAATTAACGCAAATCACAAAAAAAACCAAAAAAAACAACCTAAAAACATACAAACGCAGGAGGGAAACACGGCGTTCGTTAGATAATCCCCTCGTGGAGCTTTTCCAAAACAAACCCTGAGAAAGCCGTTAACAGGAACCATGAGTTCATACGGTGGTAATCTGCCACGCATCATCTTCGGCGGTTTCGTGCTAACGCTAATGAGTTCGGATGTTTGGAGGATCCAGGTTTTAATGAAAAATCAAAAGCGTCATTAAAAGGATGCACGAAACACGCAAGCCTCGTAAAAGCAGACGGCTATTAAACCAGGCTCAAATTGGAAGCAGAAATTCACCTTTATTGCCTTCAGGTTCGTCTTTGCCTGCCAGCAGATGTGGGCGTAGCGGACAGATAGCGCACGCTAACGTGTCACGGAGCGCACGGAGAGGAACGCCAAAGCGTTGACGAGACGACGCCCTCGTCACGTCCGTTCATTTGTTGTTAATCATCAGATCATATCCTGGGTTTGTGGACAGAGGGATAAGCTAAGCTAAGCTAAGCTACATGCTAAAAAGCAGCCAAAACAACCAACCACAACAACAACTCTGAGGCTGCTTCCGCTGGTAAAACCAGACCACAACCTCAGCCAGGAATTCCCAACACTAGAAGACAGGATCCCGGAGGAGAACCGCAGAACCCAGTCGGGTCTCCGGCTCCGGCTCGTCACACAATCCATCATCCCGTCGACTTCAAAGACCTTCCCGCTGCAGGTCTTTGTCAAAAAAAAAAAAAGCCTGGCAGGATTTCTTTTATGTTCTGCGTGTCGGGTTTCTTGAGATGACTTTGATTTCTTATTTATTTATTCGACTTCTCCCGTTTGATAGAGCCAATATGTTCCAGGAAAGCGCTCGCGTTGCTCTGAAATTCTCGCCGCTTCGCTGTGGACCTTTGAAATTTCCCCCCTCTTTGAAGTCTCCTCTAACGCCGTCCTGCTCTGCTCCCGCAGCGCCCCACCACCTCTTCCCCACCTTCCACACGCCCATCCCGATTGACATGCGACATCACGAGGGGAGATACCACTACGAGCCGCACGCGCTGCACGCCATGCACGGGTAAGTGGCCGCTTTCTTCGTCTTTTCCGGCCTTTTCCGCCGTTAAAGCGCGGGCTGCTCTGAGCAAGCCCAACTGGCTCAAAGCGCCAGACAGGTCAACAAAAAGTGACACTTGATCCCATTAAAGGTCACACCTTTGATTTGATCACCTGAATTTAGTGTTTTGCTTTGATGTAACGCATCCCGCGGAGATCAAAGCAAACTTGTGAACACGTAAACTCCACAGAGCAAAAAGGAAACGGTTCTCTTCTCCGCTGCGGTGCAGCAAAAGCAGGTGGAATTTCACGTAATAAAGGACTTTGTTGGATAAATAAAGGGTAAAGCTCGCCGTGTTAGCGGTGATCCGCGGCGCCGGGTCCATCACCGATGACACAACACAACCGAGCTGCGCCGCCGCCTCTTCGAATTCATTAATGGCTTGTTTGGTGCAGCTAATCTGTGCGGCTCAGGCAGCGCTGCCCTCCGGCTAGCGCCGTAATTAAACTTCCAGAGTGCAGAGGTCGGGGCGCGGGCTGCGCGCGCCGCGGCGGTGAGTCCAGCTTCCAGGTTACCGTGGGGCTCAATCAGCGACGCCGGCCCATTTATTTTCCTGATAGAACCTCAGGTCGGGAGAAAAGCGGAGGGTGTCGTTTAGAAGTCAGAAAAAAATCCCAAAACACCTGATTGGACGTGCTGGCTGTCGCCTCGGCAACAGTCTGTTTGAGTGGAGCGTTACAGTTTAGAAGCAACACGGTTCCCTCAGGAGGTTCCACACAAAAAAACCAGGCGTCTGGACGGGAAACGTCGATCCGAACTGTACTCTTCCATTTAAATTCACAGATGCGATGGCGATGCATACGTGGCGCCGGGCGGAAGCAGGGCCATTCATCACGCCGGCCGGGACCGGGGAGGGCGGGGGAGGGGCGGCCGGGCGGCTGTCCGTGGACGCGGCCACCTTGATTAATGTGATTTGATCTTGACAGTGGACCCGTAATTCATCAAGGCCTTGATCTGGCTGTCGCTCGGCGCCGCCTGTGCCAAATTCACCTAATTACAGGAGCGTTGCGCAGCGAATTAAGCGCGCTGTCATTCCGCGCCTGGCGCAGCACTTTATTATACGGCGGCGGCGGCGGCGTGTCAGAGGTCCCCGCCTTGATTGTGGAACATGACATCTTTGTCCCGTCCTCTTCATCACCGTTTGCGTCTACTGTAATGAGACGCCTGCTGGGTTTGTCAAGCGTGTCATAACAACGAGCTACTTTCCCTCCCGTCTTTAACGCCACCGAGGACGCCGCTTCCCCCCGTCCAGCTGAAGAACCTGAGGGAGGACCTCCTCCTCTGGGTTCAGGGGCAACAAACACGTTTTCACGCGCAAACCGCTCTCCGTCCCCCGCCGGAACACCTTAACCCAGAGGTGGGCAAACTGAGGCCCGGGGGCCACATGTGGCCCGATGAACTCTTTAACCCGGCCCGCAGAGCCTTCACAATCATTTCTCCATAAGCCAAATAAAGAGGGTGGTCAGCTTGATTGGTTAGAACAAGGTTCAGACCCCCCCTTCAGCTAGCATGCTAACATGTCCTTTCAAGAAGGCGGGGCCAAACATCATTTGGAGCTTCATCATCCATCTCTAGCTGGTCCACTTTCAGGCTAAAGAACTGCCCACCTCTGCCTTAACCTCTCAGCATCACGGAGAGTTCACAGGAAATGAAACGAACACCCGACAAAGAGGCGTTCCGCGTCTGCGTCCGGACGGCGGCCGTGATGAAGTGGCGCTTCCCATCTAGGGGATAAACACCCTGGCAGCTGCCGCTAACCTCTGCCAGCACCAGCTAACGTAAACAGCAGTGAAAGGCGCCGAGGATAAGGTCACGTCTGCCAGCAGGCGCGGGCGCGGACACCTCCTGGTGGGAACCCAGACGGCAGCAATAAACGCGCCAGGCCGTCTGAGCCGCATCCGGGCGACCGCCAGCTAACCGATCCCTAAAATAAAACCGTAAAAACACGTCAGCCATCTTGGTTGATGCCAGTGGGAGGCGCCATTATCTGTAGTCCTGGGGGGTTCTGATGTTTAACCACGCTGCTCTTCCTCAGAAGCCTCCTGGTTCCGCCTCCGTCTCTGCTAACGTGCCGTCTCCTCCTCTGTCCCCGCAGCCCCGCCGCTCTGGCTGGAAGTCCCGTCCTCTCCGACATCTCGCTGATTCGCCTCTCGCCCGCCGCCGACTCGCCCTTCAGCCCGGCGCACCCGTACGTGAGCCCCCACATCGAGCACTACCTGCGCTCCGTGCACGGCAGCCCCACCCTGTCCATGATCTCGGCTGCCAGAGGACTGAGCCCCGCTGAGCGTAAGTGCGGTGTTTGACCTTTGACCCTGGGCGCCATCATGTGATCACCCTAAATGAGCCGAAGCAGCTTCGGTTTCTTGTCGTTTTCACGCCTTTTTCTCTAAAAACCTGTTGAGCTCTGAATCAACGGGAGTTAGAGCCGCGTCCCCCAGAACCTCCCCCGTTCCTCCCTTCTGCTCCCCGAGCTGCGTTCAGGACAAACGCTCTCGCCCCACCTGCTCGTTAGCCACAGGCGGAGGTGGAGGGAGGCGGCGGAGGTGGGGAGTGATGACGGAGGCGTGAAAGCGATCCCATCAAAGCCACTTTAACTGGTCGCGATGGTTCCAACGGCTGGGAGGAGCCGACCTTCAGCAGCTGTGGAGGGGCGGAGCAGGCGGAGGGGCGGAGCAGGCTGAGGGGCGGAGCAGGCTGAGGGGCGGAGCAGGCGGAGGGGCGGAGCAGGCTGAGATTCCAAAGGTGGGAACAGGAACAGGAACTTTAAGTGAAGGTTGTGACTGCATCAGGGGTCTGAGGGATGGGGGGGGGGGGTCTACACGGACCGTTGCACACCACTGACCCCGCCCCTGCGGCCCCCTCGAGACATTCAGAGATCTCAGCAGGAGGAGGGACAGTCAGGAATCCCCCTGCCTCTTCCCTCCCTCCTC